>SMSR01015631.1:35641-48859 GCA_019453355.1 Ceratina japonica | reverse complement strand
TGTACACATAATAATTGTAATTGTGAATATTTACATGTGGCGATAATTCGAGAAATTATTTGTGAAAATGAATTTTTAGTTAACGGTAAATATTACGAATATAGTACGGCAGGTTTTATATACAAATGCCATGAAGGCACGAATATTATAGCAATTAGTATTAGATCCATCGAAACACCTTGCTTTTATATGCAAATCGATGAACATTCGTATTTATCAATCCCAATTAATAAGAAGGAATTAGAATAAAAATTCATGTTATTTATTACTGTGAGAATTCTAAAAAATTGTTGTTATAAAGAATAATAAAAGAAAATCTCTCTCTCAAATAAATATATGTGTAACTATCTTTACAGTTTTAATGTTTCTATTAATAAATCTAGCTCATCCCTTATATTTATATATACATGCATTACATAATTATATAAATAACTATATATATATAGAGACTTATATATAATAAATAATATAAATAAAATATAAAATAAACAATTTTATTAGATGAAAATCATTCCTCCAAGTCCATTAGAATATAAAATGTTCAAAATTTGTCTAAGTCCGTATATTGAGTGGTAGGGATATTCAATGCTGTCAGTTCTCTTAGAAATCTTCTAAAAATATTCAGTGCTGTCAGTTCTATTACAAATCTTCTAAAAATTCAGTAGTGGGGATATTCAGTGCAGTCAGTTCTCTTTCAATTAAGAGACAGTGCTTGCAATACTTTTCCAATTCTTTTACAGTTCTTTCAGCTCTTTTTCAGTCTGCGAATTTCGACTCGGGATGTTTACGATGTATTTTCTTATTCGAAATAAGTAAAAGTGGCAAGAATCGTTTGAGTAACGGAATGAATATAGGAAAACAGAATCTGTTTTCATAAAGAATTTTTTACGTAGTTGATCTTGAAGAGATAAAGTGGAAGCATATTCGGAAATGCATTTACTTTGTTTCAATAATTTGTCTTCTAAATAGCAGATATTTCGATTAGTAACGTTCCTATTAGGTAATGTTGATTTCATAAAGAATTTTCCACGTAGTAGAACTTTTACATAATAGATATTTGGACTAACAATGTTTCCATCAAATAACGTTGATAGTAGAAACATGGTTCCTTCGTACGTGGTCCAAAAGGCAGCGAAAAATAAGGAAGCCTCCTAATAAAGCGGCAAAGCTAGACGTGATGCTTGCTTTCTCATTATTCCTTTCGCCAGTGAATCAGAGGACCTAACACCGCATTGGCTATCGATCGTCCCTCCATTAACTGTAGCCGTTACACAACAAACTATAACTATTGCCAAACAATAGATTATGACACAAATGTGCGCTACTTAGTCGGCGCGTAGGCCGGGTAGGGGTCTTACCTCACGCGAGCCGTTACATACATTTGGTTATATTATCGATATTACGTAAACCTGCCGCTGGCGGATTACAACGCGCGAGAAGGGAGAGAAAAGTGTTACAAATTGTCGATATTCTGGATTACTTATCGGTCGGCTCGCGGCCTATCTAGGTTACGTGAAGAAAATAAACGAAACTGGTTGGCCACCGCGTGCACCGTCACGTCCAGTTGCACAATTCGCGGGTTTAAAAGCTGAACACGCGATTCAGGGTGAATTTAAATGTGAATATATCAAAATTCGAATAGACAAACCTCGATGCAAAATGAGTGAATCTAAATAAATTTGATCTCGATAACGACCTCATTTCTAGTAAATAATTTGTTATCAAGTTAAATCGTTACATTAGGCTATTTGTTAAGCGAACTTACGATATGCTTAGGCTTATATTTTACAGTAATTTAGATTCTTCTTTAGTAATTTCAAGACACAGTTGATGAAAAAGTCTAATAATTGAACCATTAGAACCGCTAATCTACTTTCCGGTTTTCAATATTACCTACAGAATGCTCATATTGACGGATTTTGTCGTTTGATCCGACAGAACGTAGAATCGTTGCCTCTGATACGAAGCATTATGAAACGTGGTCTTACCTTGTGTATATACAATATACAAGAGGGTCGGTAGAGTGATTCGCGCGCATAAGAGGCTGGTTATATGACCGAGTAAATATTTCGCTTACGACAAACGGTTTATACGTTGCGTTATGCGCACCTCTCGGTGCCTTAAACCTTCAATTACATAAGCGACGCCGTTTAATGTTTACATAACGTACATACGTACCGCGTTACCGACGAAACCAGGTATCGTCAAGCAGGCCATCAGAAATGGGACTCATCCAATTCGGCTATTCAATATACAACCAGTGGCATCTGACGATGAAAGACTGCATGCCATTCGTTTTACGAGGTTCTACGTTTGCCGTTAAATTACTGATGATATTTATTTTCTATAGCATTACTACCTTTATTCATAATATTTGAAATTTAATCTTTGCAATATAATCTTACAAGATACGAGTGGATTTTTTGGCGAAACTTTCGAAAATCCCCGTTCTTCGAATTGGCTGAAATTTGGGAAATATTTTTGATAAAAATCATGATTGCGAGAAGGATTTTTGGCGACTCGAAAAAAAATTTTTTACCATTTCAAAGTCATTTCCTATATTTCCAACACTGTATTGACTTATAATTTGTTTATTTCTTAATTTGTTGCATACACATATTTTATATTCTCGATTAATTGCAAAAATGGATCCTTTCCATTTCTCTTAACTCGACAACGCCAAAGAAATTCGCTCATGTGGTCAATTAAATTGTCTTCTCTTATGCCACCTCTGCGTAGTCGAGCCCGCAATGTCCGCCACGAGGATTCAATATTCTGTGTGTATGCTCCACTTTCTGGATCCACAAAATGTTAACTGTGATTTACAGTTTTGTGGATATAACCATATTTATTTAAATTTATGTACCCCCTCCAACAATCCGTATGAATTTCTATCCCTACGGCTACGTGCTTCTTAATTAAAGTTAATAAACTTCTTTCGTCGCGTCTGTTATCAGGGCATATCTCTAGACGATATTTCAGTCCTCCTCGTTCTATCATACCTGTTAAGAGTTTTTAAGATGCAACAAATAATAAAAAATGAAGGTAAATATATTTTACATATCCCGCGATTGTAACTACGTCGGTAACATAGGAAATTACATCTAAATGGTAAAATAGTTCTTTCGAGTCGCCGTAAATCCTTCTCGCAATCATGATTTTTATCAAAATTAAAATTTCAGCCAATTCGAAGAACGGGGCTTTTCGGAAGTACAGCCTCTAAGAAAATCAATTATTCATCCTTATATTAAGAGAAACAGATTATTTGAATCGTTAAATACATTTTTTTAAAGCTCATTCTCAAATCTAAAACGTTTTGATCATTATTCTATGAAATTTTGCCGATAGCTCATATTATAAACGTTTTAAAGTGAAGCAAAAATCGTATATAGTTACTATGCCTTGGAATTGAACTACTTTTATGTCAGAAACTGCCAGAGAGCCCTGGATCTAAGTTTCCTCTTTCTGAAGAGCTATTCGACGACCCAAAAATCTTTCGACATAATGACGGAGAGTCGATATTTGTATCCTATATTCTGAGAATAAAAAACGTCAAAAGTTTACCGACAAATGTTAAAGTTACGTCTGGTCCCTTGAGTATAATAATTTCTGAGTATATGAAAGAAAGCTAGCGATTAAAATAAAAAACAATTTATTAACGACAATCGCTATAATTACAATATGATATATCGCGTACGAGAAGCAGTGTTTCTTCACTTCGTTCATCGCGTATTCTTTTTCATCTCTTCTCTTGCCTTCTCAAGCTACTGAATAAAAAATTTGCGACCAAATCGCGTAAGCTTACTTAAACGAAAACGTCTCGCGCTCGTATTACTCGTGTCCCAAGACATGCTCGCATAATTGGTAAATCGAGGTATGCAATCGATCGGAATAATCGCGGCCCCGTTTAATAAAATTTCATTCTCAAACTGGCCCTCGGTCATCGCTTCGCGTTTTTTTCGTAATCGGTCGGTGACTTACATACTTCCTTATTAGATGTTAATAGATCTAAACGAAAATTACCGATGTCGACGGGTTTGGAATTTTCGAATAGGTTTTTGTCGATCGACTGGCTTTTTTTAATGGTCATCGGACGGACGGGTCGATGATTCGTTAAGCATGAAAAACGCGCGTAATCGGAGCGATCGGCTAAATGCAAACGGAAAATAAAAGAGCGAGGGAACACTTTGGGAAGCTGTAAATATACTTACTTACTGTATTGGAAGTGAACGCTCATATACAAAAGCGACGCGTGTTTCTTTCACAGTGATCCATATAATTACGATGGTGCGCAACGGATTAGCCAATTAAGCGATCGAGCATATTTTCGTGAAAAATCGACCTCCAAAAGATACTCGAATTGGACGAACGTTTTCCGTACAATAAGCTATACGACGCTTGACTCGGGGACGACACTCAGGCGATAGTTCCAAATATTTTCTATCAAATGATCGACTCGAATGATCGCGAATTAAAATGTCTCAGCTAATTCGGCGCTGCTCGAATGATTATTATTATTAATGATCGTTGTATGAAACGACAACGACGCAGGAGACGATTAAACTTATTTTACCTGGCGAAGTGAAACGTCGTTAAATATTTTTCCGACGAAACGTTACTCGCTCTTTATTCAATCCACAAATTCGACCAGCACAGCGACTCGAGAGTTTGCTCTATGCAATATTTACAACATATACTGACGACAATTATTATCGTATATAATCTATCCGTAGTCATTTCTGAAATACGTTCACAGATAATGATCGACGATTAACTTGTACAAACGTGTATACGCGTACACGAGTGGTCACCATCGGTTTCGATCCTCGACCGCAGAGACGTGTCCTTCGAGTTTCTCGGATTTATTTATCCGACGAATCACGCAACTTCCGAAGCTGAATCGCATCTGTTACGCGCAGGGCACCAAAAGACGTGTTGCATCGAAGGCATCTCGTGGCTATTGTTTTTTACTTTATTTAATTCTCTTTTTAAATAAATAAATCGCGATTACTTCGTTCGTGTTGCTCGGTAGCATTGGACGTGTCAGAGTATCTGTACCCGACAGCAACAAGTTGCTAAGCTTATTAACTCGCTCGCTCGCATTCTCTCTCTCTCTCTCTCTCTCTCTCTTTCATTTCTCGCCATCCCCATTTTATTCTATTTTCTACCTTTCTCTCTCTCTTTTTCATTCTGTGTTTCACATCTTTCGCACTTATTTCTAAATTCTTCCGTTCTGTCACGCTTCACGTCCATCCTTTCTTTCGTGTGTCTCGCGTCAGCGCACACACTCCTCAACACCGCACTTACGCATTCTCACACCTTTCACGTTCTTTCTCATCTCTACCGGTGCAGAAAATAGTGTCATTATTATATTATTCATCTCTTCCCGTCGTTTAAAAACTGTCACTTCGTAAATCTAAGCATTCTGTTATCGTTAAAGTTATACATCGAGATTTGTTCATTTTCCTTTTTATATCATAGGGGTACTCGCGCTTCGAGCATCGGAGTATGGAGTACTAACGTTGAATCTTATCTATATCCATTCTCAAAGGTACGAATAATCGTCTACCATCTCTTGTTAAAAAAAAAACCATCCAAAATGGAGCTGTTTCAAAATAATAGCTCGACTGTGCTAAGATCAATGTTGTAATTAATTAAAATGGAGGCCGTTCAATTAAGCAACGCGATGACGAAGCGACTTGGTGCTCCACACTCGTTAGCTGAAGTATCCGCGAACGAAGCCGTACGAAACTAATATATATCCCATCGATTTACGTATCGCCAGTTCGCAAGAAGAGTCATCGATCTTTGAATCTTATCGATAGACAGCGTATTCACTAAATCTGCTTTTAGACAAATTGTAAAAGAAATCAGATCGGTTTATCCTTAAACGAGTACTTGATAAGACTTGTTTCTTCGAGAATATACTGGTTTAAATCGCGTTGTTCCACTCGCGGCCCGACGATACGTACGTATAGCAACGTGTTGTGTTGCGTGGGTGGGTGGGTGGTCGTCAACGAAGACACGCCGGATCGTACGAGACAGGAGCGGAAAGCTTCGATACAAGTACTATCAGCCGGAACGCGATACGTTTCGAGCGTGCGCTTACGTAGTATAGGTACATCTGTATAGTAGATGAAACCGCTTCAGCAAGATCGTAAATCATCATATTAACATTAATTGATATCACCGAATTAAAGAAGGCTCGACTGGCAAACGAGCCGGGCTGCTCTAAGAATTCTATAAGATTATTTCCTCACCGAACGAGATTTAAAAAACGCTAAAGCGACTCCACCTGTGATACGTTTTACCTCACTATGACTTATTTAAGAAGAACTTAGACTCGACGCTTGAGGTGTGCATCCAAAATGATTCATATAAACAATTCGTCGAACGCAAACCTGATCCTACTTCGTTCAGTAGTCCCTTTGAATAAAATGCCGAATGAAAATATCTCTACATTTTTCACTATGAATGAATCGTTCAAGATGCACGTCCAAGGTGAACGGTCTAGATTCGCCTTTAGCTGCTTTCTTCCAGTTTCGTTATGTATTATTAGTACTATTACTACCACGGTGCCCTGGCTGTCGGTAAACTACGCAGTGTACATTCTAAACCGTTCACGGTGCTATACTCGAAACAAAAACTACGTTCGAGAGAGATTGCGTTATGCAACGTTCTTTCTTTTATTTTCTTTCTTCTTCTCGTACATTGAATCGAGAATTTGTTCGCGTAATTCAATCCGATGCTGTCGGACATCATTTTAAAAATTAATTTCTCATATTCGACAAGTTTCAATGAAATCGCTGTTCCGTTAAGCCGAAGAGGAAAATAATTGAGATTGTGCAAGAAAAGAAAATAGACGTCCGCCAGAACTGAGGAAACTCGGAAATGCCAGCAACAATTTTCGATATCTATTTCTCAGCTAATGTAAAATTATACTATAAAAGATATATACATCAAGCACTAGATTACATTTCGACTATTTTTCAATTAGCGTTTCTTCTTCTTCTTCTTCCTTTTTCTTTCTTGTTCCATTATTACCTATGATTTACCCAGCGCCGTAAAATTGTCTTGCGTTTTTTATTTGTATTATTTCATTTTATTTGTTTGTAGTTTGTTGGGTTTGGGCTGCACGCGTACACGTGTTAGGAACCTTAATAAGGCAACGGAGGAGCCCTGAATTTTACGAATGTATCATTTTCTCGGATATTCTCGTTTCACGATTCGTTTTCCTTACGGTGCTCAGGCACAAACAAAACCGTTTGGAAATTGCTTAATTGTCCTCGAAGAAAGAGACCCGGTACCTTCACGATTCTCCGACACCGCCTCTCATACATTTCACATATGACTCTTTTATACTCTTGCCGAGCTCACTCAACTGCAATACATTTTATTCCACGATACATTATATANAAAGCGACTCCACCTGTGATACGTTTTACCTCACTATGACTTATTTAAGAAGAACTTAGACTCGACGCTTGAGGTGTGCATCCAAAATGATTCATATAAACAATTCGTCGAACGCAAACCTGATCCTACTTCGTTCAGTAGTCCCTTTGAATAAAATGCCGAATGAAAATATCTCTACATTTTTCACTATGAATGAATCGTTCAAGATGCACGTCCAAGGTGAACGGTCTAGATTCGCCTTTAGCTGCTTTCTTCCAGTTTCGTTATGTATTATTAGTACTATTACTACCACGGTGCCCTGGCTGTCGGTAAACTACGCAGTGTACATTCTAAACCGTTCACGGTGCTATACTCGAAACAAAAACTACGTTCGAGAGAGATTGCGTTATGCAACGTTCTTTCTTTTATTTTCTTTCTTCTTCTCGTACATTGAATCGAGAATTTGTTCGCGTAATTCAATCCGATGCTGTCGGACATCATTTTAAAAATTAATTTCTCATATTCGACAAGTTTCAATGAAATCGCTGTTCCGTTAAGCCGAAGAGGAAAATAATTGAGATTGTGCAAGAAAAGAAAATAGACGTCCGCCAGAACTGAGGAAACTCGGAAATGCCAGCAACAATTTTCGATATCTATTTCTCAGCTAATGTAAAATTATACTATAAAAGATATATACATCAAGCACTAGATTACATTTCGACTATTTTTCAATTAGCGTTTCTTCTTCTTCTTCTTCCTTTTTCTTTCTTGTTCCATTATTACCTATGATTTACCCAGCGCCGTAAAATTGTCTTGCGTTTTTTATTTGTATTATTTCATTTTATTTGTTTGTAGTTTGTTGGGTTTGGGCTGCACGCGTACACGTGTTAGGAACCTTAATAAGGCAACGGAGGAGCCCTGAATTTTACGAATGTATCATTTTCTCGGATATTCTCGTTTCACGATTCGTTTTCCTTACGGTGCTCAGGCACAAACAAAACCGTTTGGAAATTGCTTAATTGTCCTCGAAGAAAGAGACCCGGTACCTTCACGATTCTCCGACACCGCCTCTCATACATTTCACATATGACTCTTTTATACTCTTGCCGAGCTCACTCAACTGCAATACATTTTATTCCACGATACATTATATATCGATACAAATTACTGCAAAGCACGAAAGTTACGTAAAAGCTTGTGACGCGATATCTACGCATAATTGGATTATTTTCGAATTAATAATGTGGCGAGAAAAATCTCTTCCTATATTTATATATATATATATACGTATATAATTACGCGTACATAAAAAGTTTAAAAACGTCTGTTGCATAGTAATGCAATTTCTCGAATTGTTAAGACGTTAACGTAAAAGCTGAACAAACTTCACTTGATTAAACAAATTGATCTGCCTTGATGAATACCTTCACCAATTTATCTTATCAACATCCAGGCAAAAGCTCTCAAAAAATATATAAAGTTAAAATACTTTTTGTTCTTTCACCAATCAACAAATACCTAACGTTTTCTTTCTTTTTTTTGTGAAAAGGGCGACGTAAGCACGATCGAACAGAGCATAACATTCGTAAAGTTCAGTAATTCTTAACAGACAAAAAACAGTGATCCGTTTTAAACAATATCATATCACAGTACTAGCTATAAATATAACGTTGAAAAGAGAGCTGATAAACGATGCTTCGTTAATAGGAGAAGAGGGAAAAGAAGACACATCGAACGAAATTCTATACAAAATAAAAAAAAAGAAAGGGAACATAGTATGCAGCTCTTCGAGAATCACGGGACCGAGGCTCCATCTTTGTATACTTTACTATTTTTCCATTAATAAAATTCTCACTGCAAAGAGAGAGAGAGCTTATTATGCTACGCTTCGAAGATCATCGGATGGAAACAATAATTATTCACGATCGAACGGAAAAAGGGAACGTATTTTCTTTTTTCTTTCATATAGTTGTGACGATCACTAAAAACTTTACGGTGCGCATGAAAATATGTCTGGTTATTCTTTTATCACATGTGTATTAATTTTCGCACCTGCTTGTCTTCGGAATCTTTATCACTCCGTTCTTTGTCCTTTGTAACACAACAGCACGACGACATTTACTTTTTTTTACACGTTATAATCGCCTTTGTCATGATTGTTTCTTTCTTTCCTCTTGCTATCTACCGCCGCGTGATAACGCATATAGATACGTACGTACGTCGTGTTTATCTCGTCACGTATGTACATGTAAAAACGATCGGCCGCCGGTGACTGACTAAACCGTGTCCAAAAACGAGAAAACGGAATCAGTCGTCCATTCGCGGTGCCGTCGACGACAATGGAGGGTACGGGTGATGTACCAAGGCCGGAATTCCAGTTGCGTCAGACTGCTGACTGGTTGGTACCGAGCAAGAATTAGAGTGTTGCTATTTCTTGATCGGCGTGCCTCGTTGCGTCAAACCTTCGAATCGCTTGAACGTGTAATTAATGAATACCCAGTCCTTGTATATTACCTCCCCGTCTTGTGGCATCGGCGCGGATGCTGTAATCAAAGAAAATAAATAACTATAAGATTACGTCCAACATTAGAGTAATTACTCAACGACTACGGGTACATCGATAAGTATTGGGATCTGACATCGATGACAGCGCTTCCAGTTTGTGAGATTAGTGAAATAATAGGCACATAGCCGCACGACTGACTGTGATTAAATGAATGTTCCAACATGTACAAAAGGTAATAAGAACTATAGTAGAAAATACTGTTGTGTTGGAAACTGCAACGTAATAATGTATGATTTGACAAATTTAATTTGACTTAAATATCAGTTTCTACTCTTTTCTACTGCCAAAATATACTTTGTGAATAGAAAAAACATCTTTGGTAATTATGGCCTACCTGGCAAATTTGAAGTCTGCGAGCAAGAGGCTGTAAAATTGACGATACCAGTTTTTAGCTTATCGCCTGTTTTCCCAGATTTTATATTGTGACCTGCTTTGAAAAGTCGTTCGTCCTCAATATCTTTATACGACTTGACTTCTTTTTCATATCAGATCCCAATAACTACGTGATTGTTAGACGTAGTACAACGTACGTCAGCTCTAAATCGAAATGGGTATTAGTACACTTACGTATTTCCAATTTCACGTCTGGGAATTCGTCGAAATTGGAGGTATCGTCGATAGAAAGCACCTCAACTGGAATCGCGGCCGGTCTTTCTCTGATGTGTTCCCAATCGACGCCACGGAAGAACGGAGCTAACTTAAGTTCTTCGACGCCTCTTTGCGCACCTGAACATTAACAAAAATAATATAATCATGGCAATCAAGCAATAAACTAATCTTATTCGATGTTGTATACAGTGACTCCCATTAATATCTGGACACACTTCAAAACGGAATAAGTTTTTTAATATTGAGCCAACTAACTTAGTACGCTTTTGTGGGCTTTTAAAAGGCTTAGTTTACTATTTAATATGTAAAAATAAATTACTATGCGTCAAAATCTCGAAAAAAAAGAGAAGATCGTGATGTTTGACTTTTTTACTGGAGACTAGTAAAAATTTCAAACGTCCCGTTTGCAGATCTAAATGTGTTATATGAATATGTAAAGATTCATAAAAATCCGTGAAACCATAAAAGAGTTGGACATATCGAAACATATGAAAATTCTTCAATTTACCTCAGTCGTAGATTGAAAGTCGAGAAGAAATGCGATTTTTTAAATTCCTAATCGCTTGTAGCGTGTAGCAATATTGATCGATTTTGATGAAACTTGGTCATGCATATAACTTACTTAGATCTGCAAACGAGACACTTCCAATTTTTATTACAGACCCTAATAAAAAAATTAAAAGCCATGTTCTTTACTATTTTCTTAGCGTTTTGAATGAACATCAATTTTTTTTAATTTTCTGTTAGACATTCTATAGTAAATTAGGCTTTCTAAAATTCCACAGACGATAAAAATTCTTTGATCCAATAGTAAACATGTTATTCCGTTTCGAAATGTATCCAAATATTATAATGGAAGTCACTGTAGAATATAGAGACAATTGAATACCTAATCTTCTATCGGCTTCACAACAAAATCTAATAATGGTATCCTTAGCTTCCTCGCTGATGGGAACTTCCGGTGGAAACACCAGGGTCTCTCTCCAATTCATAATTTTCCTGTAAGTCTCTTGCGGATTTTCACTACAGAATGGAGGATATCCTGAAACAAACGAGAAAGCTAATCGTTAATAAAACTCGGGAGGAAATGTTGAAACGTGCACGTATTCTTTTTTAAAAACCGGAAACCATTGTAATTACGGGAGGGAAAAGAAGAGTACGGTACCTATGAGCATCTCGTACATGATAACTCCTAAGGACCAGCAGTCGCAGGCGGGCCCGTAGCCAGTTTGCAAAAATACTTCCGGGGCTATGTAATCAGGTGTTCCGACCGTACTGTAAGCTAATGCTCTCCTGTTTCTCTTCCAACTCTCGGCTCTTCTTTTACTATCCATCGCTCCGCCGCTTCCGCTTCCACATGACGTCACTGGACACGATAGAAACGATTGAACGTTACCTTCGAATCTAAACGATAGCTTCTCGAAACCGATGAAAATAGCTTACTGAAATCTGAAGGCTTTGCTTGGCTGAGATCTCTGTAGAAATCGGTCCTGTGAGACTTCTTCAAACCCGTGCACAATCCAAAGTCAGAAAGCTTTATATGACCTCGCGCGTCCAGTAACAGGTTGTCCGGTTTGATATCTCTAAAAAGAAAGTATTAAACTGGTACATGTAGCTAGAACGTTTTTGCTCGACCAATCGTTAGATTTATCTGTCGGCGACCGTGCGACTCACCTATGAATAAATCCTAACTTGTGAATGGAATCGATCGCTAACGCTGTCTCCGAAATATAAAACTGCGTGCACTCCTCGGAAAGAGTATCTTTCTTCATTAGCAGTGTCATCATGTCGCCTGTAACGCGGCAAAAAGAAGTCGCGATTAGATCGCGGGAACAGGAATGGGAACGAGCGAAGAAATCGAAAAGGGAAGTAAAAGCTTACCGCCCGGGAGAAACTCCATGATTAAATACAGATTGATGGGATCTTGAAAACTATAATACATCTTTACGACCCACTGATGATCCGCTTCCACTAGAACGTCCCGCTCGGCCCTGACGTGCGCGACTTGCTCCTTTTCCAGCATATCGGCTTTCCGCAGGATTTTCATCGCGTACACGTGACCCGTGTCCTTCTTCTGCACGAGTCTCACCTTTTTAATAGAACAAAAGACAATGAATGTTTATTTTAAGGATTGTAATCCATTAACGGAGTGAACTCCGTAGCGTACGTTATCTACTAAATGAGGCAAAAAAGTATAAACTTAGGAGATTGAATGTTTGTTTTTATACAAAAAGACTTTCAAGTCGTCGATTAAAGAGAAAAGTGAAATTTAGCGCGATTTAGTTTAATCAAAATATCGTGATGAATTTACCTCTCCGAAAGCGCCTCTGCCAATAACTTTGAGGGGTTCGAAATCTTCGACGCCGAGCCGGGAACGTTTCAAGCGGAGAAATTCGGTTTCCTTCTGAGCATGTTGCAACCGTTTCTCCTGCTTCTGCTGCTCCGACAGCCCTTCGTCCTTCAACGATTCTTCTAACTTGGCGAGCCTTTGCTTCCGCTCGATGTGCTGAGCTATTAGATTACTATAATAATTCTCCAACGTCACCTGAGAAGTCAATCGTACATTAGGATTATTAGACGTGTTACATTCATTACTTAAAAAATGTATTATACGGAAGATGATGATTCGATTAGGTTTTATGAATTCT
>SMSR01015631.1:17559-35410 GCA_019453355.1 Ceratina japonica | reverse complement strand
TTATCGCCTGTTTTCCCAGATTTTATATTGTGACCTGCTTTGAAAAGTCGTTCGTCCTCAATATCTTTATACGACTTGACTTCTTTTTCATATCAGATCCCAATAACTACGTGATTGTTAGACGTAGTACAACGTACGTCAGCTCTAAATCGAAATGGGTATTAGTACACTTACGTATTTCCAATTTCACGTCTGGGAATTCGTCGAAATTGGAGGTATCGTCGATAGAAAGCACCTCAACTGGAATCGCGGCCGGTCTTTCTCTGATGTGTTCCCAATCGACGCCACGGAAGAACGGAGCTAACTTAAGTTCTTCGACGCCTCTTTGCGCACCTGAACATTAACAAAAATAATATAATCATGGCAATCAAGCAATAAACTAATCTTATTCGATGTTGTATACAGTGACTCCCATTAATATCTGGACACACTTCAAAACGGAATAAGTTTTTTAATATTGAGCCAACTAACTTAGTACGCTTTTGTGGGCTTTTAAAAGGCTTAGTTTACTATTTAATATGTAAAAATAAATTACTATGCGTCAAAATCTCGAAAAAAAAGAGAAGATCGTGATGTTTGACTTTTTTACTGGAGACTAGTAAAAATTTCAAACGTCCCGTTTGCAGATCTAAATGTGTTATATGAATATGTAAAGATTCATAAAAATCCGTGAAACCATAAAAGAGTTGGACATATCGAAACATATGAAAATTCTTCAATTTACCTCAGTCGTAGATTGAAAGTCGAGAAGAACTACGATTTTTTAAATTCCTAATCGCTTGTAGCGTATAGCAATATTGATCGATTTTGATGAAACTTGGTCATGCATATAACTTACTTAGATCTGCAAACGAGACACTTCCAATTTTTATTACAGACCCTAATAAAAAAATTAAAAGCCATGTTCTTTACTATTTTCTTAGCCTTTTGAATGATCATCAATTTTTTTTAATTTTCTGTTAGACATTCTATAGTAAATTAAGCTTTCTAAAATTCCACAGACGATAAAAATTCTTTGATCCAATACTAAACATGTTATTCCGTTTCGAAATGTATCCAAATATTATAATGGAAGTCACTGTAGAATATAGAGACAATTGAATACCTAATCTTCTATCGGCTTCACAACAAAATCTAATAATGGTATCCTTAGCTTCCTCGCTGATGGGAACTTCCGGTGGAAACACCAGGGTCTCTCTCCAATTCATAATTTTCCTGTAAGTCTCTTGCGGATTTTCACTACAGAATGGAGGATATCCTGAAACAAACGAGAAAGCTAATCGTTAATAAAACTCGGGAGGAAATGTTGAAACGTGCACGTATTCTTTTTTAAAAACCGGAAACCATTGTAATTACGGGAGGGAAAAGAAGAGTACGGTACCTATGAGCATCTCGTACATGATAACTCCTAAGGACCAGCAGTCGCAGGCGGGCCCGTAGCCAGTTTGCAAAAATACTTCCGGGGCTATGTAATCAGGTGTTCCGACCGTACTGTAAGCTAATGCTCTCCTGTTTCTCTTCCAACTCTCGGCTCTTCTTTTACTATCCATCGCTCCGCCGCTTCCGCTTCCACATGACGTCACTGGACACGATAGAAACGATTGAACGTTACCTTCGAATCTAAACGATAGCTTCTCGAAACCGATGAAAATAGCTTACTGAAATCTGAAGGCTTTGCTTGGCTGAGATCTCTGTAGAAATCGGTCCTGTGAGACTTCTTCAAACCCGTGCACAATCCAAAGTCAGAAAGCTTTATATGACCTCGCGCGTCCAGTAACAGGTTGTCCGGTTTGATATCTCTAAAAAGAAAGTATTAAACTGGTACATGTAGCTAGAACGTTTTTGCTCGACCAATCGTTAGATTTATCTGTCGGCGACCGTGCGACTCACCTATGAATAAATCCTAACTTGTGAATGGAATCGATCGCTAACGCTGTCTCCGAAATATAAAACTGCGTGCACTCCTCGGAAAGAGTATCTTTCTTCATTAGCAGTGTCATCATGTCGCCTGTAACGCGGCAAAAAGAAGTCGCGATTAGATCGCGGGAACAGGAATGGGAACGAGCGAAGAAATCGAAAAGGGAAGTAAAAGCTTACCGCCCGGGAGAAACTCCATGATTAAATACAGATTGATGGGATCTTGAAAACTATAATACATCTTTACGACCCACTGATGATCCGCTTCCACTAGAACGTCCCGCTCGGCCCTGACGTGCGCGACTTGCTCCTTTTCCAGCATATCGGCTTTCCGCAGGATTTTCATCGCGTACACGTGACCCGTGTCCTTCTTCTGCACGAGTCTCACCTTTTTAATAGAACAAAAGACAATGAATGTTTATTTTAAGGATTGTAATCCATTAACGGAGTGAACTCCGTAGCGTACGTTATCTACTAAATGAGGCAAAAAAGTATAAACTTAGGAGATTGAATGTTTGTTTTTATACAAAAAGACTTTCAAGTCGTCGATTAAAGAGAAAAGTGAAATTTAGCGCGATTTAGTTTAATCAAAATATCGTGATGAATTTACCTCTCCGAAAGCGCCTCTGCCAATAACTTTGAGGGGTTCGAAATCTTCGACGCCGAGCCGGGAACGTTTCAAGCGGAGAAATTCGGTTTCCTTCTGAGCATGTTGCAACCGTTTCTCCTGCTTCTGCTGCTCCGACAGCCCTTCGTCCTTCAACGATTCTTCTAACTTGGCGAGCCTTTGCTTCCGCTCGATGTGCTGAGCTATTAGATTACTATAATAATTCTCCAACGTCACCTGAGAAGTCAATCGTACATTAGGATTATTAGACGTGTTACATTCATTACTTAAAAAATGTATTATACGGAAGATGATGATTCGATTAGGTTTTATGAATTCTCACGAACATTGAACATGGAAAATTTGGAATTCCGGTATAATGGAAATTATTCAGTATATCAAAATATCGTGTACATCATCGTTTAAATGATAAAAATGAAAGTCTGTCTAAATTTTTTGTCTGTCTTTTTTGTTACATTTATTTAATTTTTACTGATGTCATAAATCTTTTATTTTGCATAAAAATAATTAATATCAATAATTATAAATAAATTAAACATAAAAAGATAATTAATAATGTTGATCGAATTAACGTCATTAGTAATTTGATTGAATGGAAGATAGAAAGCTGATATTGCTAAATGTATAAACGATTGGAAATTTGTAAAAGGGGATTTTGCATAAAAATAATTAATATCAATAATTATAAATAAATTAAACATAAAAAGATAATTAATAATGTTGATCGAATTAACGTCATTAGTAATTTGATTGAATGGAAGATAGAAAGCTTGCTAAATGTATAAACGATTGGAGATTTGTAAAAGGGGATAGGGATAACGAAGAGACTAGGAAGAGAGTATCAAGGAGGAAGAGAGAGAGGACTCACCTTGGCCTTTGTAGCCTTGTCCAATGTATGGCCGCTGAAACGGATCGTGCTCTCTGTGGCCGCCATCTCCAACACCCCTGTAATACATGCAAAAGGAGGTCACCAAGTGTCGCACACCAGTCTCCAGAACCGAGGTCTCGTGCCGTGACAATGACACAGATCCTTCCGCTCTCGAATTCCGTCGATTTAATTAAAAACGCGATTACGTATCCCGTCAAACTGATTCTAAAAATGCGATGGATAATCGCACAGATTTTACCCGCTGAAAAATATTATTAACGCATCGCGTTTCTCTTCGTGTTCACTGACTAGAAATTTGAGAAATCCACTAAACAGTTAAACTCTCGTCTGCTGTACGATTTTCGTAACGATGCATAGCAATTATGCTCACTGGATTTAGTCAGCCACTGTTCTCTCGAACCGTACAAATTAGCGAGCACTTAATAAAGACACGCGAAACTCAACGAGACGGGAGACAGACACGGTCCCTGAGCAAATTTTTTTAACACGTTAATGTCTCGGAGATCACGAGTTCATGATTTCTGTAATAATCCTCCTCGAACTTCTGTCCGAAGGATGCATCTAACAGATTTTGCTTCATTTCGTTAATAGAAAATTATGGGCCGTTACGATGACACTGCAAGATTTAGATGAAATACTCAGAACAATGCGATTTGTTTCATTTATAGTTCGCGATGTCGCGTCTCGAGAGCATCACGTTACGTTNCACTGTAGAATATAGAGACAATTGAATACCTAATCTTCTATCGGCTTCACAACAAAATCTAATAATGGTATCCTTAGCTTCCTCGCTGATGGGAACTTCCGGTGGAAACACCAGGGTCTCTCTCCAATTCATAATTTTCCTGTAAGTCTCTTGCGGATTTTCACTACAGAATGGAGGATATCCTGAAACAAACGAGAAAGCTAATCGTTAATAAAACTCGGGAGGAAATGTTGAAACGTGCACGTATTCTTTTTTAAAAACCGGAAACTATTGTAATTACGGGAGGGAAAAGAGGAGTACGGTACCTATGAGCATCTCGTACATGATAACTCCTAAGGACCAGCAGTCGCAGGCGGGCCCGTAGCCAGTTTGCAAAAATACTTCCGGGGCTATGTAATCAGGTGTTCCGACCGTACTGTAAGCTAATGCTCTCCTGTTTCTCTTCCAACTCTCGGCTCTTCTTTTACTATCCATCGCTCCGCCGCTTCCGCTTCCACATGACGTCACTGGACACGATAGAAACGATTGAACGTTACCTTCGAATCTAAACGATAGCTTCTCGAAACCGATGAAAATAGCTTACTGAAATCTGAAGGCTTTGCTTGGCTGAGATCTCTGTAGAAATCGGTCCTGTGAGACTTCTTCAAACCCGTGCACAATCCAAAGTCAGAAAGCTTTATATGACCTCGCGCGTCCAGTAACAGGTTGTCCGGTTTGATATCTCTAAAAAGAAAGTATTAAACTGGTACATGTAGCTAGAACGTTTTTGCTCGACCAATCGTTAGATTTATCTGTCGGCGACCGTGCGACTCACCTATGAATAAATCCTAACTTGTGAATGGAATCGATCGCTAACGCTGTCTCCGAAATATAAAACTGCGTGCACTCCTCGGAAAGAGTATCTTTCTTCATTAGCAGTGTCATCATGTCGCCTGTAACGCGGCAAAAAGAAGTCGCGATTAGATCGCGGGAACAGGAATGGGAACGAGCGAAGAAATCGAAAAGGGAAGTAAAAGCTTACCGCCCGGGAGAAACTCCATGATTAAATACAGATTGATGGGATCTTGAAAACTATAATACATCTTTACGACCCACTGATGATCCGCTTCCACTAGAACGTCCCGCTCGGCCCTGACGTGCGCGACTTGCTCCTTTTCCAGCATATCGGCTTTCCGCAGGATTTTCATCGCGTACACGTGACCCGTGTCCTTCTTCTGCACGAGTCTCACCTTTTTAATAGAACAAAAGACAATGAATGTTTATTTTAAGGATTGTAATCCATTAACGGAGTGAACTCCGTAGCGTACGTTATCTACTAAATGAGGCAAAAAAGTATAAACTTAGGAGATTGAATGTTTGTTTTTATACAAAAAGACTTTCAAGTCGTCGATTAAAGAGAAAAGTGAAATTTAGCGCGATTTAGTTTAATCAAAATATCGTGATGAATTTACCTCTCCGAAAGCGCCTCTGCCAATAACTTTGAGGGGTTCGAAATCTTCGACGCCGAGCCGGGAACGTTTCAAGCGGAGAAATTCGGTTTCCTTCTGAGCATGTTGCAACCGTTTCTCCTGCTTCTGCTGCTCCGACAGCCCTTCGTCCTTCAACGATTCTTCTAACTTGGCGAGCCTTTGCTTCCGCTCGATGTGCTGAGCTATTAGATTACTATAATAATTCTCCAACGTCACCTGAGAAGTCAATCGTACATTAGGATTATTAGACGTGTTACATTCATTACTTAAAAAATGTATTATACGGAAGATGATGATTCGATTAGGTTTTATGAATTCTCACGAACATTGAACATGGAAAATTTGGAATTCCGGTATAATGGAAATTATTCAGTATATCAAAATATCGTGTACATCATCGTTTAAATGATAAAAATGAAAGTCTGTCTAAATTTTTTGTCTGTCTTTTTTGTTACATTTATTTAATTTTTACTGATGTCATAAATCTTTTATTTTGCATAAAAATAATTAATATCAATAATTATAAATAAATTAAACATAAAAAGATAATTAATAATGTTGATCGAATTAACGTCATTAGTAATTTGATTGAGTGGAAGATAGAAAGCTGATATTGCTAAATGTATAAACGATTGGAAATTTGTAAAAGGAGATAGAAGAGACTAGGAAGAGAATATCAAGGAGGAAGAGAGAGAGGACTCACCTTGGCCTTTGTAGCCTTGTCCAATGTATGGCCGCTGAAACGGATCGTGCTCTCTGTGGCCGCCATCTCCAACACCCCTGTAATACATGCAAAAGGAGGTCACCAAGTGTCGCACACCAGTCTCCAGAACCGAGGTCTCGTGCCGTGACAATGACACAGATCCTTCCGCTCTCGAATTCCGTCGATTTAATTAAAAACGCGATTACGTCAAACTGATTCTAAAAATGCGACGGAAAATCGCACAGATTTTACCCGCTGAAAAATATTATTAACGCATCGCGTTTCTCTTCGTGTTCACTGACTAGAAATTTAAGAAATCCACTAAACAGTTAAAACTCTCGTCTGCTGTACGATTTTCGTAACGACGCATAGCAATTATGCTCACTGGATTTAGTTAGCCACTGTTCTCTCGAACCGTACAAATTAGCGAGCACTTAATAAAGACACGCGAAACCCAACGAGACGGGAGACAGACACGGTCCCTGAGCAAATTTTTTTAACACGTTAAAGTCACGGAGATCACGAGTTCATGATTTCTGTAATAATCCTCCTCGAACTTCTGTCCGAAGGATGCATCTAACAGATTTTGCTTCATTTTGTTAATAGAAAATTATGGGCCGTTACGATGACACTGCAAGATTTAGATGAAATACTCAGAACAATGCGATTCGTTTCATTTATAGTTCGCGATGTCGCGTCTCGAGAGCATCACGTTACGTTCTCTCGCGCGGAGCAAAAGTCGGCTAGCCTTGGAGTTTATTAAATAATGGTCGCGGTGAATGATCGTGCAACGCTCGCTCGTGGCCAACGTCTTCGCGCGCAGGATACGCGGAATCGAATTTAATAGAATCATCTGCATTATTCATTTTCGAACACCATCCGGAAGAACCTCGCCGCGGTAAAACACTGTCGCAAGAGACAGAATTACTCCTTTATTGCACAATTTATGAAACACTCTTTTCTTAAATTGCACAGAATAATAAAATGTACAACAATATAACAATATGAACAGTCATAAAGTAAAGCATTTCTCTTCCTCGTATACATATTTTTATATGCCTTGTGTATCATCTCTTGTATAATTGTAGAACGAGAGAAACGATTGTACAAGAAAGAGATAATTGCATATTAATTATCATATTATAATAATGTATTCTAGTAAAAGAAATTTATGTTTAGCAACAATAGAATTGTCTACGATAAATGAATGGTATTTCTGTCCTATTTTCTCTCACTAACACTATTCTATATCTATATATTAATACAAATTAAAATTGTATAACGAGAAGAACAGTTGTATGAGAAAGATAATTTTCTATAAAAAGCAAATTACTTTTNCTATAATACATCTTTACGACCCACTGATGATCCGCTTCCACTAGAACGTCCCGCTCGGCCCTGACGTGCGCGACTTGCTCCTTTTCCAGCATATCGGCTTTCCGCAGGATTTTCATCGCGTACACGTGACCCGTGTCCTTCTTCTGCACGAGTCTCACCTTTTTAATAGAACAAAAGACAATGAATGTTTATTTTAAGGATTGTAATCCATTAACGGAGTGAACTCCGTAGCGTACGTTATCTACTAAATGAGGCAAAAAAGTATAAACTTAGGAGATTGAATGTTTGTTTTTATACAAAAAGACTTTCAAGTCGTCGATTAAAGAGAAAAGTGAAATTTAGCGCGATTTAGTTTAATCAAAATATCGTGATGAATTTACCTCTCCGAAAGCGCCTCTGCCAATAACTTTGAGGGGTTCGAAATCTTCGACGCCGAGCCGGGAACGTTTCAAGCGGAGAAATTCGGTTTCCTTCTGAGCATGTTGCAACCGTTTCTCCTGCTTCTGCTGCTCCGACAGCCCTTCGTCCTTCAACGATTCTTCTAACTTGGCGAGCCTTTGCTTCCGCTCGATGTGCTGAGCTATTAGATTACTATAATAATTCTCCAACGTCACCTGAGAAGTCAATCGTACATTAGGATTATTAGACGTGTTACATTCATTACTTAAAAAATGTATTATACGGAAGATGATGATTCGATTAGGTTTTATGAATTCTCACGAACATTGAACATGGAAAATTTGGAATTCCGGTATAATGGAAATTATTCAGTATATCAAAATATCGTGTACATCATCGTTTAAACGATAAAAATGAAAGTCTATCTAAATTTTTTGTCTGTCTTTTTTGTTACATTTATTTAATTTTTACTGATGTCATAAATCTTTTATTTTGCATAAAAATAATTAATATCAATAATTATAAATAAATTAAACATAAAAAGATAATTAATAATGTTGATCGAATTAACGTCATTAGTAATTTGATTGAGTGGAAGATAGAAAGCTGATATTGCTAAATGTATAAACGATTGGAAATTTGTAAAAGGAGATAGAAGAGACTAGGAAGAGAATATCAAGGAGGAAGAGAGAGAGGACTCACCTTGGCCTTTGTAGCCTTGTCCAATGTATGGCCGCTGAAACGGATCGTGCTCTCTGTGGCCGCCATCTCCAACACCCCTGTAATACATGCAAAAGGAGGTCACCAAGTGTCGCACACCAGTCTCCAGAACCGAGGTCTCGTGCCGTGACAATGACACAGATCCTTCCGCTCTCGAATTCCGTCGATTTAATTAAAAACGCGATTACGTCAAACTGATTCTAAAAATGCGACGGAAAATCGCACAGATTTTACCCGCTGAAAAATATTATTAACGCATCGCGTTTCTCTTCGTGTTCACTGACTAGAAATTTAAGAAATCCACTAAACAGTTAAAACTCTCGTCTGCTGTACGATTTTCGTAACGACGCATAGCAATTATGCTCACTGGATTTAGTTAGCCACTGTTCTCTCGAACCGTACAAATTAGCGAGCACTTAATAAAGACACGCGAAACCCAACGAGACGGGAGACAGACACGGTCCCTGAGCAAATTTTTTTAACACGTTAAAGTCACGGAGATCACGAGTTCATGATTTCTGTAATAATCCTCCTCGAACTTCTGTCCGAAGGATGCATCTAACAGATTTTGCTTCATTTTGTTAATAGAAAATTATGGGCCGTTACGATGACACTGCAAGATTTAGATGAAATACTCAGAACAATGCGATTCGTTTCATTTATAGTTCGCGATGTCGCGTCTCGAGAGCATCACGTTACGTTCTCTCGCGCGGAGCAAAAGTCGGCTAGCCTTGGAGTTTATTAAATAATGGTCGCGGTGAATGATCGTGCAACGCTCGCTCGTGGCCAACGTCTTCGCGCGCAGGATACGCGGAATCGAATTTAATAGAATCATCTGCATTATTCATTTTCGAACACCATCCGGAAGAACCTCGCCGCGGTAAAACACTGTCGCAAGAGACAGAATTACTCCTTTATTGCACAATTTATGAAACACTCTTTTCTTAAATTGCACAGAATAATAAAATGTACAACAATATAACAATATGAACAGTCATAAAGTAAAGCATTTCTCTTCCTCGTATACATATTTTTATATGCCTTGTGTATCATCTCTTGTATAATTGTAGAACGAGAGAAACGATTGTACAAGAAAGAGATAATTGCATATTAATTATCATATTATAATAATGTATTCTAGTAAAAGAAATTTATGTTTAGCAACAATAGAATTGTCTACGATAAATGAATGGTATTTCTGTCCTATTTTCTCTCACTAACACTATTCTATATCTATATATTAATACAAATTAAAATTGTATAACGAGAAGAACAGTTGTATGAGAAAGATAATTTTCTATAAAAAGCAAATTACTTTTCAGTTTAATTTTATCTCACTATCACTATTCTTGTTATAACAGGAATTAAAACTGCACAACAAGAACATACACAGGCATAACATAACATAAGAAAACTGTCTATTTGGAAGTAAATGTTACTTAAGTTTCTTTTTCTCTCACTATCACTATTCTTGCCATAATAGAAATAAAAATTGTATAACAAGAACACTCCTACGAGAAAGAGAATTGTGTATGAGAAATAAATAAGTTTCACTTTCTCCGACCATCACTGTTTTTATCGTAAAAAGAACAATTGCATAAAACCTATATGGATACACTTCAAGCTATGTTCGATAAAGGTCCTTAATCAGATTTTGTATTACATTTATTATATCTCCATAATAAATGGGGTACTTCTTGGCCGCGACAGCATGTCATTACCCATTAAAACACAACTTCATTTCTCCTTAAGGTAATTCTATAGCAAAACGACTTAACGATTAGAAAAATATGAAATTTAGCGTATGAGTAGGTTTTAATTAAATAATGACTCAGCTAAATTTTTGTGAACTTTTAGTGGTTGATAAGAAAGGTAGAAAGATTTTAATTTAAATCGTTTTTTGTAAATATCTAAGTTTCTATTGGTCTGACGACGAATATGCATCAGATCGAAATTATAGATTGATAAATTCTCTTCAACAATTATTCTTGACGTTTTTTGCCTGCGAGCAACTGTTTTCAATCTAACACGCGGCAAAAGTTGAAGCTTTCGAAGGCAAGCCNAATTATGGGCCGTTACGATGACACTGCAAGATTTAGATGAAATACTCAGAACAATGCGATTCGTTTCATTTATAGTTCGCGATGTCGCGTCTCGAGAGCATCACGTTACGTTCTCTCGCGCGGAGCAAAAGTCGGCTAGCCTTGGAGTTTATTAAATAATGGTCGCGGTGAATGATCGTGCAACGCTCGCTCGTGGCCAACGTCTTCGCGCGCAGGATACGCGGAATCGAATTTAATAGAATCATCTGCATTATTCATTTTCGAACACCATCCGGAAGAACCTCGCCGCGGTAAAACACTGTCGCAAGAGACAGAATTACTCCTTTATTGCACAATTTATGAAACACTCTTTTCTTAAATTGCACAGAATAATAAAATGTACAACAATATAACAATATGAACAGTCATAAAGTAAAGCATTTCTCTTCCTCGTATACATATTTTTATATGCCTTGGGTACCATCTCTTGTATAATTGTAGAACGAGAGAAACGATTGTACAAGAAAGAGATAATTGCATATTAATTATCATATTCTAATAATGTATTCTAGTAAAAGAAATTTATGTTTGGCAAAAATAGAATTGTCTACGAGAAATGAATGGTATTTCTGTCCTATTTTCTCTCACTAACACTATTCTATATCTATATATTAATACAAATTAAAATTGTATAACGAGAAGAACAGTTGTATGAGAAAGATAATTTTCTATAAAAAGCAAATTACTTTTTAGTTTAACTTTATCTCACTATCACTATTCTTGTCATAACAAGAATTAAAACTGCACAAGAACATACACAGGCATAACATAACGTAAGAAAACTGTCTATTTGGAAGTAAATGTTACTTAAGTTTCTTTTTCTCTCACTATCACTATGCTTGCCATAATAGAAATAAAAATTGTATAACAAGAACACTCCCACGAGAAAGAGAATTGTATATGAGAAATAAATAAGTTTCACTTTCTCCGACCATCACTGTTTTTATCATAAAAAGAACAATTGCATAAAACCTATATGGATACACTTCAAGCTATGTTCGATAAAGGTCCTTAATCAGATTTTGTATTACATTTATTACATCTCCATAATAAATGGGGTACTTGTTGGCCGCGACAGCATGTCATCACCCATTAAAACACAATTTCATTTCTCCTTAAGGTAATTCTATAGCAAAACGACTTAACGATTAGAAAAAAATGAAATTTAGCGTATGAGTAGGTTTTAGTTAAATAATGACTCAGCTAAATTTTGGTGAACTTTTAGTGCTTGATAAGAAAGTTAGAAAGATTTTAATTGAAATCGTTTTTTGTAAATATCTAAGTTTCTATTGGTCTGACAAAGAATATGCATCAGATCGAAATTATAGATTGATAAATTCTCTTCAACAATTATTCTTGACGTCTTTTGCCTGCGACCAACTGTTTTCAAACTAACACGCGGCAAAAGTTGAAGCTTTCGAAGGCAAGCCGCATACGTAATGTTTTTGGAAACGTCAGTTTATCCAAAGTTTTACCGCGTGTTATTTTGAAAACAGTCGCTCGCAGGCAAAAAATGTCAAGAACGATTGTTGTAGAGAATTTATCGATCTACAATTTCGATCTGATGTATATACGTCGTCCGACCAATAGGAAGTTAAATATTTGCGAAAAACAATTTGAATTGAAATCTTTATTACTTTTTTCTTAAGCTCTAAAAGTTCACGAAAATTTAACTGAGTTATTATTCAACTAAAACCTACTCATACGCTAAATTTGAGATTTTCCTAATCGTTAAGTCGTTTTGGTGTAGAACTACCTTAATGTTACTATTCTAATCACGTTTTAAGTTCTCTGGAACGAATTAATGAATTCCAGGAAAGACGGAGTCAGGTCACAAAACGTTGGACGATGAAACATGACTCATACGTACATTTTTCAAGCAAGAGCAGTTCAACGTCAGTTGACAATCACAATTCTGACCGGGAGCACGTGAAATTCATTTTATTCACAGCACGGACGCGGACGCGGACACGATATCGTTCAAATCCAGTGTCGGACGCGTTGTCCGGCGAACGATTTGCCGGGGGGCCTGCGTATGAGTCTGCGGTACGCTCGTCCTCAAGGTAGGTTTCGCGATGCGATCCTCGCGGAACTAGGGAGGTAGGTACAATGACGTCACGCGCTGATTACATTACGGACTACAAGGCCGCATTAAACTATTCTAGAAGCCGTACTTTGCGCGGCTCTCTCGCGTTCGGTGTGCAAATAAAGGGCGGTAACACAAGACACGCGAACTTCGTATTCTTCGTGTTACCGGCTCTCTCGCCACGCTCTCCGACTTGCAATTAATCCCGTAACGGTCACAATTAATTCACACCAGTCACCTTTTCTTTCTATTTGAAAGAAAGAAACAGTTGTTCGGTCGAACAGCAAAAAGTGACACGCAGGTTTTTTATAATCCTCTCTGAATCATACAATACCATTAATTTTCATTTAAAGCATAAAATCACTTTCCCTTTATTATTCGTAAACTGAACTGTTATTATTCTAACATTTTCTAAGATTTTTCTGTTAACAGTATCTAAATTTTGATGAACGTTGGATAACTAAAAATAAAAAATTGCTTATACAATAAATTATCGACGTAATCCAGCGAGAAAAATAGGTGCCCAGAAGAATGAAATTCGAAGAATTTAAATAAATAAGTCAGTCGTAAATCGTGGAGGACTGCTACAATTCAGAATAATAGGGTAGTTTATATTATTCTCCGATGTTTGCGAAGATCGTGCGAAAATAGAGGAGATTTATGGCATGGCCCGGTTGCGACGATTTAAGGATTAGGAGAGTACGAATTTATAACGGAACGTTGTTCGAGTATTCTGCACGATGGATCAAAGTTCTTTCCCACCGTTCGTCATACGGCTTCTTTTCGACACCGATTGCGTACAATGCGTTTGGATCGCGCACCCGGTGTACCTATCAACACCGAAGAAATTTTATCCATCTACAGTTGGACAAGGGTAATCTGATTAAAGATTAAGCTGTTTAGGGCTGCAAACTTTTATGCTAAATAAGACACTTGGAATGGTTTGTAGAATAGTATTTAAATTGACATTTCTTTTAAAATTTTTCATTATAAAAATAATGAAACGTATTATATTTTTGATGCTCTGGATATTGTTTATATATTTATTTATACTTTCTGTCTAAATTGTGATTTCATACCACCAAGAATAATGTGTATTATATTTATGTTTTTGAACTTACTTCTTCATACTTTATGATATCTCCTAATTTTTTCCTATAAATGTATAAAATTCGCAGTTTAATCACGACTAAAATTACATCATGTTCATGATCAATGACAACAATTAGTAATCTATTAGTCATGATTAATGAACAGCTTTAGTACTCAAAGAAAATGTAATCAAGGACATGATGCATAGATTCAGTCATCATTAATCACGAAATAATTATTTTTTTATTATGATTTAAAACTTAAATGATTTAAAATAATGAATAGTTTTTCGAACTAATTACTAATTCATTAGTTACAGATTATAATTGTAATCGTGATTACTAATTACTGATTAATTACAGTAAAGATTAATCAATATGATTGATATGGTTACTTTTTGTAACCAATTATGAAAGTAGTCATGACAATTTATTATACAGAATATTGAATATGTAGAACATATAAATTTGTTGTATGAAAGTATATTAAATAGAAAAAGTACATATACTTCAGTTTATAAATCATAAAAGAAATCTATATGTATTTAAAATTCATTTCCTTAAGGTAGTTCTACACCAAAACGACTTAACGATTAGAAAAATATGAAATTTAGCGTATGAGTAGGTTTTAATTAAATAATGACTCAGTTAAATTTTGGTGAACTTTTAGAGCTTAAGAAAAAAGTAATAAAGATTTCAATTCAAATCGTTTTTCGCAAATATTTAAGTTCCTATTGGTCGGACGACGTATATACATCAGATCGAAATTGTAGATCGATAAATTCTCTACAACAATCGTTCTTGACATTTTTTGCCTGCGAGCGACTGTTTTCAAAATAAAACTTTGGATAAACTGAAGTTTCGAAAAACATTACGTATGCGGCTTGCCATCGAAAGCTTCAACTTTTGCCGCGTGTTAGTTTGAAAACAGTTGCTCGCAGGCAAAAAACGTCAAGAATAATTGTTGAAGAGAATTTATCAATCTATAATTTCGATTTGATGCATATTCGTCGTCAGACCAATAGAAACTTAGATATTTACAAAAAACGATTTAAATTAAAATCTTTCTAACTTTCTTATCAAGCACAAAAATTTAGCTGAGTCATTATTTAACTAAAACCTACTCATACGCTAAATTTCATATTTTTCTAATCGTTAAGTCGTTTTGCTATAGAACTACCTTAACTGATCATAACCATTTTATTTTGCATAAAAATCAGTAACCCCAAAATAATCGATTACTGTTCAACTCTAATCCATACAATTATCCGTAAAACAAAGAATCCATTTGAAAATAATTCTTCAGTTCTTGTTTCCCTTTCCACAAAGGAGTTGTAGACGTCCTTAAGATGTTCAGAGGAGATTAACCGTCTTTGTTATTGCGTTGAATGACGCGGAAAGATCAGGGACCTCGTAATCTTGTTTCTTTCAGGAGAAGAAGAATTACCATTCTTCGAAACAGTACGCTATAACAAGCGAAACCGTTTTCGTTCGAGCTAAGGTATGCAACTGATGCGCTGACAATTCAAAAACCCTCTTCAACTATTCACGCGTGTCGCTCACGCACAACCGGTGCTGAAATCGTATTTTTCACAATTCTGCGAAATTGCACCAGAGAATTTCACCCGCAGGATATACGAATAAACGGAAGCTCTGTCACCATAGAAAGCTACACAACTGCACAGGATATTCGCACTAAAATAATTGACATAGATATTTTAGTACTAAATTTATCTTTCTAATCTCTCTTTTTCTACATTAATATACTATATTTATATTTTGACAAATGAAGGAAGAATAATTAATACTGATTCTGTCCCATAATAATAGAATAGCAAGTGAATATTTAAACGGAAATTATTGGGGAATGCAGGTGTAAGTTACGGTCTAGCTGTGCGAAGCCTTCGATCAAAATCAATGTTTCATAACATCTGTCATTTGTTTTGACACATTTTTCAATTTTTAAGTTAACCTAATCATTACGAATTATAACTATTTTTCTAATAATCCGCTGATCGTTATCAGTTGTTTTATTCCAGTTGAACAGCAATCCATTGTGAAGGAAAGATAAAAAATATTGAGTTTCCAAGTAAAGATCGAGTTGCAAGTGTCCAGTTCTCAAAAAAACGATATGCAGTCACATTATTGAAAAATCCAGAAATTATCTGAACACTAAATAAAAATTGGGAATAGCATTTTTAATTTATTGTTTAATTTAATCTAGTTTTTTGACAATAAATGTTGCGTTCCATATTTATTTTATTTTGCTATTATTATTGTGATACAAATTAAATTCATCGATTGCTGCTATCACTATGGAACAGAGGCAGCACATTATTTGTCACACGTTAACAAAACTTCGACGCTTTACGTAAAACCTTTCGTCTTTGCAGAATGATTTCTTAAATGCTTCTTAGTGCTAATATCCCGTTCACTGGCAGACAGACTCCGTACCGGAAGCGATTCATGTGACATAAACGTATCGTAAACCGTTTATTTGTAACAAACAAGCCTCGCGTGCCAGAAGAACATGAATACTACACGTCGTTGAACTTCGGCTAGAAATCGTGTGAAAGTGAAAACTCTGATTGCATCGCGCTACGGTGACCTCCGATACGAGTGAACAAATAGAAAACCGTGTTCGAATCGAATGGACGTGTGAAATGGCAACATTTTTATTGCCGAACGAAAACCATAATTTTAATTGCCATACCAATCTGTGGCACGATAACGTTTCCAACGTTTCCGTACATTTCAAACCTATGCAAATTAATTGATAACCAAATAACATATGTAAATGATCCGTGATTTATATTTTTATGAATAATAGTAGCTTATTATCGCTGTCTGTAATTAATTCACACGTCAACTTTTACTTTTATCAGTATACTATAAATAGTACAAATCTATTTTACGAGCAAATATTTCATTTAGTGTATAAATTATTGTATTTAGGCCCTCCGGGCGGGTTCTCCTAAGTTAAACTTGGCCCGTTAAGGTATTTATCGACAAATTCCCCTCCTCCTTCCCATCGGTGGAATTAATACACACATACTTTTCTATTTCAGATATACACATAGACTGTATCATTGTGTCAAATATTTTACGAGAGAATAAAAGTCGTAATCGTATAAGTCAGTTTTTAGGATGATAAGATTCCGGAAATCGTACATTAGCAAGCTATTCATTTATTCAATATAATACAATAGTTGGAAGAAACGTAAACGAAACTCGTGATACACGTAGGTTTGTCACTGAATATTAGTAAAGCTACAAAACAAAAGTCGAGTGACAAACTTAAAATTGTATGAGCGGTAAGATCTCTTCCAAAGGTAGAAGGTTTGAGATATTTTATAAAAAGCTATGTCCAATATTTGAAACAGTGAACTTTTAGAAAAAAATAAACTTACAGAGTAGAAAATATAAAATTGTTCGACCTGTTTTCTTCGGTCACAAAGAATTTTAATTTCTAATATTCTAATACATAGTTTTGGCATTCTCTTATTGGGCTGAAAGTGACTTGCAAATGTTCATGTTATCTACATATCCTCCAATTCTTACTTTTGCATACTTTTTATTGTGTATCTTAAATAATATCTTCGAAATTGACATTATTTCAACTTAAAAATATTGTTAAATCATGTATTAAGAATTATATAAAATTACAAAATTCTGTCATTGTTGCATTCATATTTTTTTATAAATGAAATCAAAATTCTGTCATTCGACATAAGAATTCAAGGTGTAATGACATTTTTATCAGGCTCGTAAAGTTTAAAAAATTTTGTACAGTGTCTTATTAA
>SMSR01015630.1:228096-238753 GCA_019453355.1 Ceratina japonica | reverse complement strand
TTTTTTTTTTATAGACGAAGAAATGTAGCGACTTGAGAAAAGTATTTATTACTGCTAATCGCTTAGGGTAATAAAATGAAAGTTAGCGTCCTGTCTTCGAGTCAATCGATACTCGTAATTAATAATTAGCCTTGTCTCGATTGCTTTTACGAATAAATACTTATCGGATGACGAATGGGACACTTGACAGATCAAAAGGTTAAGCCAAACGAGGCGGACACGGTTTCATTCATTAACCGGGCTAGAAGGAACGGGCTTTACACTCACGTACATATACGATTTTCATTGGTGTTGTCCAGTTCAATTTCGATAGCCATCCCGTATCGAAAAATTTTTCCGCGAATTTATACATCACGAGTCGCATGAATCAAACAAAAAAACTCGAAACGATCGGACAAAATACGACCAGGACAAAATCCGACCAGGACGAAATGAACATCGAGATCGTTTAGCGAGTTTTAACATGGAGAACATTGCAGGATAATCAAAATAATTTTTGGGCGTGAAAAATAAATTGTACACCCTTTTTGTTCCGATTTTAATAAGGGCGGAAGAAGTGACAGTGTTTCCCAGTTAATTTCGATAACCATCTCGTGTCGAAAAATTTTTCCACGAATTTATATATCACAAGTCCCATGAATCAAATAAAAAAGCTCGAAACCATACCGATCGGATAAAATACGACCAGGACGAAATGAACATCGAGATCGTTTAGCGAATTCTAACATGGAGAACATGGCATGATAATGAAAATAATTTTTGGGCCTAAAAAATAAATGTACGCCCTTTTTGACCCGTTGCTCAGTTCAATTTCGATAGCCATCCCGTGTCGAAAAATTTTTCCGCGAATTTATGCATCACAAGTCGCATGAATCAAACAAAAAAACTCGAAACCGATCGGACAAAATACGACCAGAACGAAATGAATATCGAGATCGTTTAGCGAGTTTTAACATGGAGAACATTGCACGATAATGAAAGTAATTTTTGGACATGAAAAATAGACGTACACCCTTTGTTCCGGTTTCGGAATAAAACCGTGTTTTAATAAGGGCAGAAGAGGTGTCGAGGTGGAAAGGGAGAGAAGGAAGGAGCGTGCGAGTGCGCTCAGTCATTCGAACGTGCATTATATCGCGGGAGATAGAGGGAAGAGCTAAAGCAGGTCGTTTCTTCTTACCTTCTTTAGTACTGCATCGGTTGACATCGACTTCGTTCACCCTGAGTATGACGTCACCGGCCTCGACCTGCAAAACCAACAGACACCGTTTCTATGAAAACGCATTCCGCAGAAAGATCAATTGGTCAGGGATGACGAATTGGTGTGCGCGGCTCGGCGAGAGCCTCTATGTGCCGCCCGCTTTCGGCAATTCGACGATGGAAACGAATTCCCGGCGCCGCTGGCCAATAGGGAACGGAACCGCTATTATGCAAATCCGCCCGCATTATCTGTACGCCTATTACTATTCCTCGCTTTTCATATTAATACTCTTCATCCTCTTTTTGGAACAATTTCTACTTACCGCCTAACCGGATTTCGATTCATAGAAAATATCGTTATAATGTAAAAGAAAATGATATTAGCAAGTTTCGCATATTAATGCACCGAGATGAGTTCGTTAAACAATAGTATATTATTCCCATTCTCGTTGAAATCCACGATTTCAATACGCTGTATTCCCGTACTTATCTAATGCCATGTAATCTTGAAATCATCATCTGAATGGAACGACCGGGGAAGAGAATATGCTTTACATAACTGAAGCTCGTAACTAAGATTATTTAATCCGAAACTGACTCAGCTGCACCAGTTATATCAGGCGTATTGTGTTTCCTAATCAACTTCGCTCATTACGCGTTTTCAAATTGCAGTGTATTAATAAAAATATAATTCAACCGTAATTCGTTTTATTTCCTTTTGTATAAAAATTGCAGACCGTGAGATTTACAATTCGAAGTAATAATTCATTTTGCAAGTTAATCGCACGAGTGGGTGGACGAGGTATATGCGAATATACTGCGAACCGTATTTCAACGGGCGACCGGCTGAAATATACAATTTCCACATATGTAGTTCCACGCAGTTATTCCGCGGGAAGGAACTTCTATAGAAAAGTAGTTTCCCCATTTCTCCTCGGTGTCCCTTCGATTTCCCGGCTAGACGATCCCGAGGGAAATAGCCGTCCTCACCCGGCGGGTAAGAAGAAAACGAAATTATTTACAAGGGGCCATCCGTCATCGACGAGGGGGGCAGATAAAACCGAAACCAGGTGGGAAACTCTCTGTTAGCACGAGCAAATCCTACCACCTCGCTTGGGCAAATAGAGGAGCAGCTGGTGCGTGCAAAGAATTCAAAGTCACCGTGGGTAATTAAACAATCGGGCAGCCGGATACGGAAGCGTTCTGTTTTTTTCTCAGAACCCACTCGTAGGAGCGTGAAATTAATATTCCGCGCCAATTTCGAAGAATCGCCGGTCCAATTAGTATGCAACGCACCTTTTACGACTTCCATTACGGACTGCAACGACGTTTGCCATTCTGCTGCGTAAAACAGAATTAAGATCACCAGAGAAATCTTGACTTACGTCGTCGGGAGCTTTGAAGAGAGCCGAATATTCCAAACGGGTGATTGTTATCACGAGGGGCGCAGGAGGTTGTTCGTACAATTTAACTGAGCCACGTCAATCAGGGACGAGAAGGACAACGAGGCATGCAATCTCTCGCAGGTTTATCGCGGGAGGCGCACCGTCTTTGACTGGGAACTGGGAACAGGAGGCTAGACGGGGGCCTGCTGCACGTAACTCGCGTGTACGTCGCATGCACTTATGCATCGTGCCTTGCGCTAACAATAAGTGGTACTGCAACGACGACACACATGTGTGCGCCTAGCGCATATACGCGGCCGTCTCGCGCTATTGTCTCGATGCACGCCCGTTTAGCCCCGTTTCATACTTCCCCTTGAATCATTGTTCTACGCTCAACGGAAAATGTAAATCTTTCGAATATACCGAACGCTACGCGTCGACGATGCTTCATTCCCGTTTATCCGCCGGAAAAATTATGTGAGAAGGGCCAATCAGCTAGTTTCAATCCCCACAAAAGAACAAATGTTAATTTTTGATATATATGAGGTAGTTTTTCCTTGATATACTCTTAGAATTTAAGATATTTTATAATTATATAAATTAATTAATTGGAAGAATGAAATATTTCCAATCTCTGTCTCCACGAAGGAACAAATGTTAATTTTTTATATATATATAAGGTAGTTTTCTTGATATTTTCTTTGGATTTAAGACATTTCATAATTGTATAAATTAATTAATTGGAACAATCAAGTATTTCCAATCCCCAACTCCACAAAGAAACAAATGTTAATTTTTTATATACTAATAAAAATTCAAAGACAATTTCTTTCATATATTCTTAGGATTTAATATATTTCATAATTATATAGATTAATTAATTGGAATAGTCTGGAATTATTAATATTCCTCAGACTTTTTTATAGAATGACTACTTGGTCTTGTTAGAATCTCGGTAAAAATGTGAGAAGCACATTAGAACAGATGAATTCGTTGGAATGAAGCTGCGCAATGGACCGTGTTCACGAATGCATTATCCGCGGCGCAGGCTAATTTCCCCGGTAATTTAATTGCAATTGCCCGGTGACGTTCGTCGTATTTCAGCGTTCGCATTATACATACATATTTACTGCTCGGAGCGCGCGACAAACACGTGTTCCTAAGCCTAGATTATCATGAGAACAGAAACATATTTGCTATTTCAGAGATGTCATAACTATACATATACGTCCGCGAATAAACGCGATCGTAAACCGAACGCGCACATCTCGGACAATGTGACTTGCAACAGTTTCGCTAATTTAGTCATTTTCTTTGAGTGGGGGATCGGACATTGTTAATGTCTCTTTGTCCATTATGTTAAAACGTAAAACTGGATAACATACAATGAGCAATGAATAACAAGTACGCGAAGAATAAGAAGAAACGGGCTAAGCTGGCTGAATAATGGCCGGGGATGAACTGTGGGGTGGAAGATTATGCATTCAACATCCATAATGAGAAAAGTCCCGGCTGGAACGATGCCCTCTCAATTTTCAATGAGTGCCAAAAGTTTCACTCGAATCTTTTTCATGCCCGCCGCTACATCCAATGCATCGTAACGAACAATACATCACGGGAGATAAAGTATGAAATAAACCGAACACATTTTTTCATTCATTCCAATCTGTTCAACTATTTGTATGAAAAATTGAATATGCACTCAGCCTTTAATAGATTCTGATTCAAATCCGCGATCTGATTATCATTCATCCATAAAAACACACTTTCAAATGACCGAAAGAGGCAAAGCTCATCCAATCACGGAAACGCATTCATAAACGGATGCTGTTGCGTTTCGTGGAGGCGCTCCGTGACGTCCGGGAGATTGGCATGTTTACACCGAATTGCAGGCACGACGAATCTCTCTGACCTGCTTAGTCGAAATCTATTACGGAATGCATCGACGCGTTCACGAGTGCAGCCTCGAAATTGATTTACGAGCTGAAGGCTTGTCGGGCTGCTCGACCTTCGTGTCCTAACGCCGCGCCGCTGATCGATGTGCGAAATCGCGTCGTAACAGCGTCAAAGTGCACGCGTTCCTTCCACCACGTGTCGTTTCACCCCCCTGCAGTAAATGTGTATACAATTCGTAGCACGAGCTGGCAGTCGCGCGTCCAATACGCATGTTATACAGTTCGTACAGATTAATAAACATTTATTGTAATTTACCTGCATTATTCATCGGATTTTATACAATACACAAATTATTCTGTATTCTTTTGACGGAGAGCAAACAAAAGAGGAAGTCGAATCTTTTCCACGCGATTTGGACACGAGTGTGCATCTCCAGACGTCCTCGTCTGGAGATACTCACTTTCCAGAGTGGCCGCGTTATTGCCCCATTGTCCATGGAAAAAGCTCGCATCATCAGCTTAATTCATCTTGACCTCATTAACTGACGCTCGAACGGTCGTTCGTTCCGATAAATCTGCGCCCGATAACATCGTCGCCGGCCGGCCGGGCACCGTAGAAAGTTCACCCACGCCGCCGCGCGCGCGTCTCTCGTGAAAGTACATGAAATCTGCCGGTGGCGTTACGACACAATTTCGTGGGAGAAGTTCGGCCTGGCCAATTGGCTGGAACCGATCCCACAGTTTATCGGCGCGGCCGCCGATTCCTGCGTGGGCAGCTGCATCGATTGCACGCAACCCTCCCGCGGTAATTGCTGGTTCCGCCGAATTTACGAGTTCGCACGGAACTGGTTCCTCAAGGAGTGCGCAGGTTTCGCAACGGAAAACGAGTCGGGCCCGAGATTTCGATCCTTAACAGAGAACTCTATCTATCTCTGGTCACTCAGTTTCCAGGAATTCGCTCGTTACATCGATCGCGTAGGCTAATCAGCGAATACGTTAATGCCCATTAGACAGGTATTCTTACACACGCTTAGCTAATTGGACGGCGGCCAGGGGGAAAGCCGGAACGGAAAGCTCGACGTGATCCCGCAGCTTTTACTCCTAAAAAATTCATTCGTTATAACAATTTCTCTTTTTGCATATCGAATCATCCGTTTAATACAAGGTAGTTCGAGGTCCAAACCTCGGTTGCCATACTTACACAACATGCTGACATAAACCACAAAAGAAACAAAGTCCACACGCAACACTGCCAAGAACAATAACGAATCCCCCCGCATCGACTTCGTGGGACGTATACATGTATCTACAGTATTGTGCATATCACTGTCAAAAGTCAAAAGATGCTTGAACGAATCTTCAGGTTTATCTGACAATTCATACAGCGTTGAAAGGGTTCAAGGGTTCAGAAGTCTGATTTTGTAATCTTATTAGGATAAAGCATGACTCATATGAGAAATGGCTGAGGTCGAGCCAGGAAGATGGTCCTGGATTAATCATCGACGTGTGTACACGTATATCAGGGCAACAGTGGCCGCTGGACAAAGCGTGTTCACCTGATAAAGCGGTATATAGTCGACGTAATCGAACCTGTCCCTGCGCCTTGACAAGTATCGATCCAGGGGCCGGCAGCAACACCAGAGGCAGTAGGCAAAATTGGGCATTTGGCGTAAGGCACGTCCCTCGCTATGCGACGCAGCCGATGATCACGGGACAAGGAAACGCGGACACACGAGCACGACGACCACCGACTACGTGGCTCATCCTCCGCGAACGCGCCGACTGACCTGAGAATCTCGGACACGGATCAGAATGCAGACGGGAGTCCCGGCTGCCAGCCGAACAGTATTTTTGTCTACCGTGACATTGACTTTCCTCGGGCCGGCGTCCAACTTAAATCATAGATAGAATACGCGCGCTCCCGTCCTGCTAAGGAATTGCGCGTTGAACGCGAGCCGACAATCGACGAGCCTCGGCCGCTGCTAGGTTGCGAAACTTGGGTGCAACCTGGCCGTCGAGATCGTGGGAGCGTAAATTCGGATAAATATTAGATGACGTATAGGCGGACGGGAGAGATGTTTAAGTAATGGAATAAGGGATATGCCAGACGGATATGGATGATCGTGAGTCGTTCGATTAAATGACGGAGCGCAACAGTTGCGGGAATGAGCCAATTCCCTGGAGAACGAAAATGAGTCTTCGAGAACCGCAAGTATAGCATCCCTGTATTTTACCGTTCTCCGATATTCTGCTAACAAAGGCTCGCGGCTTTCGAATCAACTTCATAGCAAACCAATTTAGTATGCCAGAACATCCGTATTTCTAATCTGCTTACGGCCCAGCCTCGTGCCAATCGAATCCATAAATCAGTTCCTTCCAGTAACGAGAAGCTTTCACACGGTCGGTCGCACCAACACCACGGCCGATATCGGTATATCGAATTTTTCCCCGAGACTTTCTGCCTTTCTTTTTTTTTCTATCCCCGATTTCTCGATAAAACGGTGCAGAAATTGGGCGCAACTTATCAGCGGCCAATCGTCCGACGCAAACCGGATTTATCAGCGGCAAGTGATATGTCCCGGGACATTAGCGTTGTTCGAATGGCGACTGCAATAAACGCGTTAATTGGAATTTAGCAATCAACTTTAATTAAAATCGCCCTTTCCTATCGTTTCAAGCGCGAGGCTCGCTGGTACCGACGTAAACGTCACTAAAACGTTCTGCAATATTAATCACTCCTGCATGAATCTTATGTCAACGTTAAGAAATTACAATTGGATTTCATTCAGGGATGAATTGCAGATCGATAATGGAATTAAATCGTCATCTCGAATGTAGAATATTTGAACGGTGGTTCAACTCGGTTCGTTTCTTTCCTCCGAAGCTTTTATTGGTGTGTGAAGGGTTAAAGTCGCGTGCCATGCGAAAACGAATCAATCGAGGGCCGACGGCGACGGCGGCGACGACGACGACGGCGGGAGGAGCGCGTCGAGCAAACAATGGACCCGTTGAAATTTCATTAGACGCGCTAGCGCATCTATAATTTCGTTACAATGAAGCGTAATTGACTGTCGTAACGCCGTTCGCGGAGCCGCCACCGCCGCGGCGTGTTTATAAATAGTTTCTTACTGAAAGGAGTAGCACATTTTCGTGCGTAACACACGTACACCAGCAGCCCGGCCGTAAACGTCGACTGTTTTGCGTAATAAGAGCCGTTAGGTTAACCACCATTGACGAACCATTTCCGACCATTGAATAACCGTGCCATCTCCCACTGTCTGTGCTCTCAAGGTCATCCATCATCCTCTCCTCGGAGGGAGCCCCCCCTCGGGTTTTAGCCTCAACGCTCTGAATTTAAATGACGAGCTCGTGCCTCCGGGCCAGGGGAATGGTAGCGTTGAACCACTTTCGCGATTAAGCATTCATTTATCAAAAAATCTCGTTCCTAAAATCTCATGAATTTTACAGTTGGAATTCAAACATTTTTACAAATGCATTTTTATACTTATGATTGTATTCAGAACGAAAATAAGCGATGACATGAAATTCTGCGATCACGTTTTTCAATCCGCTTTTATTTTCGCTGAAGACCCTGAGATTTAAATCGAACCGATGCATCTTGGATCTTGTTTCACAGCTCGGCGGTACACAAGGTGATTTTAATCCGAAAATAGATTTATACCCGAAGACCTACAATCGGGGCGAAGAAGAGTTGGTCCAAAAAAAACAAACCCTAACGAGTTCGATTCTGCATTTCCGGTCGTAGAGTCCACAAAACGGGTCAATGGGCATACTGCTCTCCCAATCTTGGCGAAACTCAATTTAACTTTCATCGAATTCACTCGCCGTGAAATACAATTAAGTAACTCGGTAACACTAACAACGGACGCCTTAATGATTGACGTATAAAACAATTATTCCCCGGATTCGTTTTACCCCGGGATTAGTATGCAAACTTTGTAACGCGATCTCGAGGCGGTAACTTACACAAACAGAATCCCTTTATGCGGCTCTCGACGAGCAGAACTTTTACCGTTTGTAGTAATCACAAACGGCACCGCCCCCGCAAACAAGTTGAAACAATCGAAAGACAAGCCAAAGAGGAGGCCAAACATTTAGAATCCCGGCTGATAACGAGAAAGCGGACGTCAAAGCTCCACTTAAATATCCATCTTCACCCTCGCAGGGTGATCTTCGCGCAAACGTTCAAAGCGCGGGGACGAGGAATAAAAAAAAGAAGACGAAGAAGATGGAGGCGGCGGCGGCGGGGTTGGAGGCGGGAAAGTAACGGGGACGTCGACGTCGCGAAGAAAGGGCAAGAAAGGCGAGCACCGAGAATAACAGAGTGTTTGCCTCTACCCCTTATTACGATTCGCGGCGAGATCCATTTTTACGAAGCCAAGAGGAGAGCTTCCTGTGCTCGTCGTTTCGCCGCTCAAAGCGTTCTCTCTCTTCCTTCGTCGTCTAGCCGAGCACTTTGCTCGCTTCGTCGAATGCATTTACCAGCGGAGACGGGATCGATATCGAGACATCGTCGTCGGGCTGGGTAATATGGAAATTCGGTCGCGGCGGCGACGGCGGCGTGGCAAGAAATAATGTAAATCCGACGCCGAGCTGGGTTGCACCGCGCCGGGGTCTCTCCGGCTGGAATTAATTTCGCGTGCGACGCGCGACGCTGGACTTTCGGGGCACCAAAGAAGCGAGAGTTCGTTCGTTTCACGATGACGAATCGACCGGCTGGCTCTGACTCATGGCCAGGAGGAGTAGCCACGATGACGGCGAAATTCGTGATTCGTTTTACTTGCGCGATATCTCACGCAACTCCCGTGACGAGAATAATACCCTTTTGGGGAACTACCAGGCGAACGGCGATACCGAACGAGCTTGAACAAAGTTATACTTAGTATTATTTCGAAAGTTATCTTAAGATAAGATATTGCAATCTATCTACAGAAAAATGTATCAGCTTTTTCCCGGAGTTTACCGTATGATATGATCGTATTAAAAATTACTATGTCGCTATTTAAAGAATAGCTATCAGGAAGATATATCTTACAAATCGTACGCCGCAACGATCTATTCCTCGTATGCTTCAATATATGCGTTATTAATCTCCTCCGGTTGGAATCATATCTGCCGACCTGTAGATTATCACCCCATCAAATTCATCAGAATCAGATAGCCACGTTCCAATTCTCACCCTAATCCTGATTGCATCAATACCGTTTTGATCGTCGAAAATTTACGACACTCTAATAAAACTCAACATCAATCGTTTTGCCTGAAGTCCCGCGACGATCAATCTTACTAAGGTCAGCCAGAGACTAAAATGAAAATGTGATAAGAATGAAGTAAACGATAATTATGAAATATGAAACATAAATCTAATACCTTTTTCCTACGGGAATCCTTAAAATGGATAAAACCTGTAGCCTAGTCATCGGAGATTCAGAGAATAGTACGTGTATAATTATCAATGACAGAGGGAATGAAAAGTAGTAGCGGAAGAGTAGCGGAGAGGCGACGCGCTGGGCGTCGGACGGAAGTTCTCGGGCGACCGATAACGGCGCCGTATAAATAGCTATTATTTTCCAGGCACGTGGCTTTCCATAACGTGACGCTGTCACCGGCCGACACGTTCGAGGGTGTATTCAGCCTGATCGCATGGATCACGTATCGTGTCGATCCGTTCGCGCGCACGAACCCTCGGACCATGGTGTCGCGCATCACGTGGCTGACTGCAATCGGTATCAATCGTCGCGTGCGATATACACGACTCTCCGGAGCGGGACGCGTGCCCCCGCAGCTTTTTGCGCGCCACACGTTTCCGGCCACCGAATGGAACTTCGAACCAGTTACGAGTTCTGTAACGATGTCGTAACGGCGAGGATTAATTTGACGGAGTCCCGTCAAAGGGACGCCGGATAGCTTCGCGTCGGGACACGTTCTATTTGAGGCTCTGTTTGTCTGTTAACTCGGTGTTTTGTAGAATCAAGTCCTTAATCTGACGAGGGATGCACACCGGTTCGTAATCGAGTTTGGAGATTAGACACGTGTATACAAGAATTAACGCGAATCATGCGATTTACATTCTTTATCCTTTGATTTACGCGAGGGATTGATTTATCGCGAAGAACGCTGGCTTTTTTCTAAACATCGATCTGCGCTCAACGTTCGCCC
>SMSR01015630.1:189068-228070 GCA_019453355.1 Ceratina japonica | reverse complement strand
TTAAAAATTACTATGTCGCTATTTAAAGAATAGCTATCAGGAAGATATATCTTACAAATCGTACGCCGCAACGATCTATTCCTCGTATGCTTCAATATATGCGTTATTAATCTCCTCCGGTTGGAATCATATCTGCCGACCTGTAGATTATCACCCCATCAAATTCATCAGAATCAGATAGCCACGTTCCAATTCTCACCCTAATCCTGATTGCATCAATACCGTTTTGATCGTCGAAAATTTACGACACTCTAATAAAACTCAACATCAATCGTTTTGCCTGAAGTCCCGCGACGATCAATCTTACTAAGGTCAGCCAGAGACTAAAATGAAAATGTGATAAAAATGAAGTGAACGATAATTATGAAATATGAAACATAAATCTAATACCTTTTTCCTACGGGAATCCTTAAAATGGATAAAACCTGTAGCCTAGTCATCGGAGATTCAGAGAATAGTACGTGTATAATTATCAATGACAGAGGGAATGAAAAGTAGTAGCGGAAGAGTAGCGGAGAGGCGACGCGCTGGGCGTCGGACGGAAGTTCTCGGGCGACCGATAACGGCGCCGTATAAATAGCTATTATTTTCCAGGCACGTGGCTTTCCATAACGTGACGCTGTCACCGGCCGACACGTTCGAGGGTGTATTCAGCCTGATCGCATGGATCACGTATCGTGTCGATCCGTTCGCGGTTCGCGCGCACGGACCCTCGGACCATGGTGTCGCGCATCACGTGGCTGACTGCAATCGGTATCAATCGTCGCGTGCGATATACACGACTCTCCGGAGCGAGACCGCGTGCCCCCGCAGCTTTTTGCGCGCCACACGTTTCCGGCCACCGAATGGAACTTCGAACCAGTTACGAGTTCTGTAACGATGTCGTAATGGCGAGGATTAATTTGACGGAGTTCCGTCAAAGGGACGCCGGATAGCTTCGCGTCGGGACACGTTCTATTTGAGGCTCTGTTTGTCTGTTAACTCGGTGTTTTGTAGAATTAAGTCCTTAATCTGACGAGGGATGCACACCGGTTCGTAATCGAGTTTGGAGATTAGACACGTGTATACAAGAATTAACGCGAATCATGCGATTTACATTCTTTATCCTTTGATTTACGCGAGGGATTGATTTATCGCGAAGAACGCTGGCTTTTTTCTAAACATCGATCCGCGCTCAACGTTCGCCCGAAAACGAAGAAAAGGAGTCCCGCAAAAAATGCAATAACAATAAATCTCCGGTAAAATCGGACACTACACAACCATGAATCTCTTTCATCCAGTAAAAAGAGGACCCGATATTTTCTCGCAGCACAAGTCGCGCTTATGTTTGTTGCAAAAATTCATCGTTCCTTGAGCGCCGCGATGGCACGGCCTCGAGAAGAGGATCTCGCGCCTCGTCTGAAAGGAGTAGAAAATACTAGCACAATGCGGCTAGACGACGCCGATTACCGCTTCAATGCATCGTGCATGCCAGCCGCGACAACGTGCATCCGGCACCTCGCACGTGTACCTACTACCGTTACCAATCTTCCATCAGGCGCGCGGCACCAGGAAACAAGCGTAAGTACGTACGTATGTACCGCGATCCCCGGCTATCCGGCAGCTCGAACAACTCGTTTTCTTTTCCACCGGTCCCTGAACAAACGTCCGTGTCGTTAACTCGTCTCCGCCGCGACACGAAACTTACATCCCAGGCGAAACTAGTTCCCCGGACAAATATGTACATACAAGTTATATCCGAACTCCCGAAGAACGAGATAGACTTGTGATACTTCTCTTCGAACGTTTTGTTTAAAATTCCGAACGCCGCTGAGCAATTTATATTTCTTATCCCTGGAAGATTAAGATTTAGTATGTTCGGAGATGGTATAAAAATCGGTTACGTGCACGGAGGAATCGCGAGGGTATCGATGGACGCTTATTGTCAAATTTGTCCGGGGAACTGGAACAGGAAAACAGGGGATGCATCGACCCTGTCGGACATACATTATCTATCGGTGTTCTACATCCCCATTCGAGGCACGTACGCTACACTATTTACTGGGTACCGGCGCGCGTTATCGTTAGGTACACAAGGAAGTAGCTCACGAAATTTCGGTGCACCATCTATCTGGCCTCCCATCTCCCCTCGGCCGAATATTCTCAGATACGTGGCGACGTACGGCCCGCGATGAAACGGGGAAGCGAGGATAAAACGGCATGAAACGACGTAAGCTTCTTTTCTCCTCCGGCGTGTAACAGAGAACACCAACGGAACTCCCATGGACGGCGACGGCGACGACGTGCCAATTGACGGATTAATTTTGAAAGCATTGTGACGAGGCTGCGAGCCTTTTATTACGTCTCTTCCGCAGTCGAGTAGAATCGTGGAACTTGAGTCTAATGATTAAATGGAATGTTTCAAAGAATGGGAAGAACGGAAAGAGAGACGGGAATCTTTCCGACTATTATTTTATCCACGGGCTCATAACTTCCTCAGTAATTAATACTGCTTCTAGCAATTATTATTAGTTGCAAAACCGCAGTGTTAGGAAGTATTCGACGATGGACGGAATAATTTATCGATTAGTCCGGAAGTGTTCGAGATAGAAAAAAACTTTATACGACCTTTCTTGTAGGTAATAGCAGTACCTATAACTTTTATTTGAATCATTTTTCGAAATTCCGGGAAAAAAAATTTTTCTATATTTTCCGAGATTTTGTCAAGGGGTACCTCTTCTAATTTCTTGAAATTCTAGTTTTTCCTCAAATATTGCTAAACCATTTGATCTACTGGGAAATTGCATAAAGTCTTTTTTGTAGCTAACAACTAGAGCTACAAGTTTTATATGAAACATTTTTTTCTATCGTCAATAGTTAACGAGTATTTTGCAATAAACCGTTTTATAATTTTTTGTCAAATACTCGCTAACTATTAACATTAGCAAAAAATGTTTCAGACAAAAGTTGTAGCTCTTGTTGTCAGTTACAAAAAAGATCTATTGCAATTTCTTCGTAGATCCAACGGTTTAGGAGTAATTGAGGAAAAACGAAATTTTTTGCCAAAAGTTCGCTGTTTCGACAGTGGAACGATCGGATTTTATCAGTGCCAATAAAATGCCGATTAATCACACTTAGCTCGTTAAATACTCGAGTTAGAAGAAAAATTCATAGAATCTTTCTTGTAGAGGACGTCGATATCTACAACTTATGTATAAAAATTCTATCGTTAGGATCAATAATTAATTAATTCTTAAAATTGTTTATTGCTGTTGGTTTTGCGATTTTGTCATGCGAGTCAATTGTCCCCTTCCCATTTATTTCAAAGATCTGAAACTCTCCGAAAAACAACAAAACCAGTTTGACCACCCTAACCACTGTCTAAAACAAAAACTATTTTTTTCGATCCAGCAATCATTGCACGCATCGATCAGTGGAAATTTCTGCGCTACTACCACAGAATGTCGAAGAACACAGGGACGCATTGCGAGAACACCGAAGAGAACGTGTCTCCGCCACCGGAAAAAAGGAATTCGACCATGAGAAGGAGGCAGAACGGGGAGGACAAGGTCATCAAGTTCCGCTGCGATTTCCCCTCGACGCAGGTTAAGGTGATGCTGGCCAGAGGATGGACCCAGGTAATGGAATGTCCCTTGTTCGCGCCTCGACTTTAACAAGCGTAGGGCGGGAACACATATCCCATTGTTGTCAAAGGAAATCGGTCTTAAAAGAAATCACGCTGTAACAGAATCAAAGCTGTGCAAAAATCCGCGTCGTGAATTTCTACCATAAAGAAATATTTTTAAGAATTTCGAGACCCTGTTTTGAAAACTACCAAAGAGCAGGAAGTGATTCGATGACGCAAGTCCGATAAACTATGTCAGGTATTACGAGAAAGATAAGATATAACGTTTGTTCGAGATAACGGATCCCAACGACCAGAATTGGCATATCTGGTGGTGCGAGACCAACGACGTCCGTCAGGCTCTGGACTTGAAGCTCGCCTCGCATCAGAAGATACCTCACTTCCGAAACCACTACGAGTTGACACGGAAGAACTACCTTTACCGAAATTTGAAACGTTACAAAAAGGCGTTGCTGAAGTCGAGCAAAATCGACGAGGCCGAATTGTGCGACTGCATGCCGTTGACATTCGAGCTACCGAACGATTACAGATTGTTCACGGAGGAGTATCACAAGCAACCGGGCGCCACGTGGATAGTGAAACCTGCAGGGAGATCGCAGGGCAGAGGTAGGGGATCGAAACTCGGATCGAGAAAAGCCAGAAAACGAGATAAGATTAAACGGGTCGGCTTTTGTGCCGGTTAATTAGCACGGGAGGAAGCTTCATGAAAGCCCTGCGCATATTGTTAACAGGTATCTTTCTATTCAGAAAGCTGAAGGACTTATCCGACTGGCGTAGCAAGGAGTTCGGGCAGCAACAGCTGGAAACAACGCCGGCGGTCGAGACTTTCATCGTGCAGAAATACGTGGAGAATCCTTACCTCCTGGCGGGTTCGTGCTGTGCCGCGATACTTCTTGCCATTCAGCCGCTTATCGCCGGCGAATAATGGTCGGCGTTGTCGAAGGAGGACGCCTCAATACCTCCGAAAGGGTCTACGCGGGAGGCCGCGGCCCGAGGCCCGTACCTTTGTGCCGGCCTCGTCGAAAAGGAGAAAAAGCTCGAACGTCGAAACCGTTCAAAAGCACTTTCTTCGATGTTTCTACGAGGACCGTGCGGATACGGGGCTGGAGAGACGTTCTCTTTGACGCCTGAGCCAAAGGCCGGGAGCTTGTACACGTTTCGACGTTTCAGGCAGAAAGTTCGACTTACGCATTTACGCTCTGGTAACCTCGTTCCACCCGCTGAAGGCATGGCTGGCCAGGGAAGGTTTCGCGCGTTTGTCGGGCGAGCTGTTCGACCTGGAGAACATCGACGACAGCAGGGTGCACCTGACGAACATGGCTATTCAGCTAAAGACACCGGGGAACGAAAATAGGGAACAGATGAAAAAGGCATGCAAATGGGCGTTGATCAAAGTCAGAGAGTTCTTGACCGCCAGGCACGGAGTAGCTACCGTCGAAGTTCTGTTCCAACGGATCGCCGGTGTGTGCAAAATAAATATCGGAGATCTAACGAGCCAGCGTTTGTCGTAAAAGCTTATTCGCTCGCACTATATCAACTTCGCCCCGACGTTACCTTATTAACCTCTTCCCATAAAACCTTTTATCGATCCCGTAGGCGTGATAATGGCCAGCCTTCTGGCGGTGCAGACCGTGATAATGCAGGGGAAAAACTCGTTCGAGCTGTACGGCTACGATATACTGCTCGACGAGGAACTTACGCCGTGGTTGCTCGAGGTGAACGCCTCGCCGGCGCTGACCGGCACGGACAGCGAGGATTATCGGCTCAAGTTCGATCTGCTCGACGACACGCTTAACGTGCTCGATTTCGAGGGCCGGTTCTGCGGCAGGGAGACTCGGATCGGCGGGTTCGATCTCCTGTGGAACGACGGCCCGGTGTGGACCACTTGCCCTAATCCGTCGATTTGCGGCGAGGCGCGCACCGATCTGAGAAAGCTAAACATTTTCCTCGGGGCGAAAAACGACCGGGTCGGCCAACTGCGTCAGCTCAAGGAATGCCTCGACGGAAGACGAAGCAGGCCGCACAGTGGCAACGCGACGGGTGAACGAACTAGGAATTGTAAACGTTCTTCGCAGGATGCGGTTATTTAATACGCCGGTCAAGCTGCGGCGTTTATGAGACGAATAAAATTATTCAATCATGATAAGTGAATTTATATTGTCCCATTTAAGGAATATATTTATGTCTATCTCAATTTTATACTATGTCGAAAAGTTTAAATTTATATTGATTTTCCTCTTATCGTTCGCATTGCAAAAATCTCTGCTTTTTTAGTGTAACAGCAGATGACAGCGGTAATTCACGCAGTTCGTAGCTCTAGCTGCACTTCATACAAGTTTATCCAGGTCAGTACTTTCATCCAAGCCAGTTTTACCGCACTCTGAAAGATATCCAATTGCTACGGACTTAATTTAGAAAACGAGTACGTTACACGTACCTATGTTAATAACATTCTTGACAAAAGTATGTTCCACTTTTAACCTATTCCGTTGTAATTATACGCTCGTTGAAATGAAAACAGAAAAATTGAAACATACAAATATCTCATACTATCTATAAACCACTCGAGATACTCTTTCCATCTTGAATAAAAAAAACTCCTAGTCCTGAATCGATGGAATTGGAAAAAGATTCGGAGCAGCAGGTGAACAGGATATCGATACGAAAAATGTCATGTACAGCTATATGCCGGCCGACACCTGGCCAAATCGTAAAAGCGATAAATCACCGTTCGATGTTCAAAAGTTTTCTGTTAGCCAATCAAGAGTGACGTTTTTAGGTGAATTCCGTCTGGCCATCGGAGCATCCGTCACCGCATCGGCGGCGTACCATCGGGCTTTCCGTTTTTCTCCTCCGATTTAATTTCATTGTAGCTACGTGGCAACAACGGCCGCGCGGTACCAGCTGGCTGAAACTAACGAGCACGAATTCGCTCGGCGCCGTGCACATAAGCATATGCATATTCATATCATCATGCGCCCGCATGTCCACGCTCGCCTGTACGGGATAATCTTTCTCCACAATTCGTTGCACTCCTCTGAACATCATTTTTTCGATTTCCGCGACCATCGCTCGACAGGTACATCTGCATTGAATAAAAGTGAAATTTAATGCATTTTAAAAATCTGATTTTATGTGATTTTGTCATTAGTGTATATTTTGACTATAATCTTTTACGAAGGAGCACTCGCTGTATTTTCGACGAGGTTCTGCGACGAGCGCAGCCGTGTAATTGCGACGATAAAACCGGTCCATGGGAGAGTAATGGATTTCCAAGCCCGGTAGATATGAACCCGGAAAAGTTGAACGTTTTCGTCGCTCCATCGCGACGAACCGAACTTATTAAATTCCGGGAATCGTTATAGAAACGCGGGCGTGTGTGTGTGTGNCGGGTACAACGCGGCGTGGCGTAACAGAAAATTACACTAACCGCACAGTAACACGTTTAACTCACTTTAACGACGTTTCGAAGTTACATACGCGTTTGCTTGGTACAAAGATGTTTAAATGCACTTTGACGTGCTCTATAACGAGGTATTTTTCCTCGCATCAAAGACTGTTGGAGAACTGTTTCATGGGATTTAGAATTCCGTCAGCTGAATCCAATTGTGGTATGCAACGTGCATTACAACTTGCGGCATAAATTATTTACTATCAAATTATCCTATGTTCAAGTGAATCCACAATAGCAGACAATGGGAAAAAGACAAATGGTTTTCTAAAAAACTAACATATAAAAAACAGAACAACTTTTAAGGGAGGCAGAAATGAATTGAAGAAATATGTTTCACATTTCTCGGTTCAAGTTCTGTAAAAATCACTTGAGCTCACGCAATATTTCCAAGGGACAAGAAATAAGGCGTGGTAGAAGTGTTACCTTAGGCCTTAGGCCAAGGGATCTACACGCTCTAGTTTCGATCGAGACCGATTTGGATCGTATTACCCATTGGAAGTTCGACGAAAATTAATACGTTAGTTAAGGCAGTATCGATGGTAACGTCGATACGATATTGCAGAAGCTGCAAATAAATAGGGCGCTGTCTCGGATTTGATTTTGCTCGTTTGTCTGGCGCAACATCTGCGTCTACGTCTATATCTAATACAAGGAGCAGGGGCTCGAATCCGACCGACCCTTGACCCGTTATACCCGTTCCCATTATAAATAAGCGTATTATGTACACTACTTCTAGAAACGACACCGGATCTTGATTTCTATTTATATACGGGAACGTGTTGAACTTGATCGACTCGCGAGTATCATTCGGCGTTATTGGTAATTGAACGAGACGATTCGAGTGGAAGTCATATTGTACAGGAAAAGGATTCCGAGGAATTGGAGCCGGTTTGTGTACTCTTTCTAAAGAGATCCTGACTCTACGGATATAAATATTTGTTGACGAATCAGAATTTTCGAGCGTGCACCTGGCTTATAAATTGAACGCCGAATAAAGTGCAGTTTCGTACACACAAAAACGTGTTCTCAATTTACGGATTGATTAATCACGAAAAAAGAGAATTAAGGATACCATTAAACGTAGCCGAAGCACTTATACTAACATCAGCGCGGCGCTGATCCATAAGATTGCGCTGTAACATGCTCGAGAGTCCCAATTACTGAAAGCAGAAAAGGATCATTCGTCTTACACCTATCAAGGGGGCGATCGATCGATAAATTCGAGAAATTCGACGACGCACGCTCGGTTAATTGTCGGGCTCGCGTGATTCTTCGTCAAGAAACTTCAACTTCGGCCGCGGTATTATCACGCGAACGCCGTTGCATAACGCCGTTCTACCCGGCGAATTATTAAGCTCGTTAATTGAGAAATTATCGTCGAGGAAAGAGCATTAACGGTAGAAAAACCGAACGGACGGATTAAACCGATTAATTAGCGGATTGACAGAAGTCATTACGTATTCCTAATCTTTCAAACCTCCGCGGCTAGATAAATAAAACCTGCACTTATCCGGCCACTTATGCACTCGCTTGCCGCCGCCGTCCTACTACGAAACTCTGATTGCGTGTACGTTATCTTGTGTACATTTTTTACGTACTATTTAATTGCGAGCGCGAATCGTTCGAAATTAATTTCACGAGCGAGCTCGGTTCGGAATTAGCGGTAAGAAACGTGCTGCGAGTAAATACGTAAAAGTGTACTTAAAACGATCGCTGATAATGAGAACCTGTTCAATGGGTTCCGTGAATGAATAACTATACTTTTTGTTTGGACGATAGGAGAAAAGAGAATCTAATTACGCAGATTGGAATTCCTATATGTATTTGTNATTAAGGATCGCTCGGGGCTATATTTAAACGTTAAATAATATGAAGTATTGAAAGTATAAATAATCTTGCAACCGAATGGAAATAACAATTTTCATCCCATTTTTGTCTCGCGTTATTTCAGCATTAAGAATTGCATTTCAATAAGACTCGGCTATATAAATTAGACTATATTTATTTAAATGGACGGTGGCCGACTCGGAGGGAACTGATTGGCGTAATTGACACAAGACCCGACACAAGTACTTTCACTTTAAATCGGTGTAACAAGCAGGTCGCTTTGTAATCTTTCGCCAACCGGACGAGTTTACACGTAACCACGGAATGTTCTCAAGCAAAGCCGTAACTTTTATTCCGAGTATTGAACCGCGTGGAAATTTCCTACGTACAGGTTCTCGGAGTAAATTTCGCCTCGACGATTCATTACGATCGTAAGGCACAGGTGTTCCCGGTATTATGGAGTCGTATATCATTTATGATGAGCCGTTCAAAATAAAAGAGGCGTTAGATGCTCGGATGAGGTATCTGGTAGCTCGAAAACGGTTCGGCAAAAGTGTATAACACCCGAGTGGCCGGCCGTTTTTAAATAGTATTAGGGCAAAAATGTGCGTGTGCACTTGTTCAAACATTTGACATTTTACTGCGGCAGTAAAGATTTTGAAATCGGTTCATTTATTTGGCCGTCCCGGAGGAATCCGGGGGAGCGCGTGTAAAATAAATCAACGGTTTTAAGGGGGGAACGTACGCGGTGCTGACGCAAATGGTGGACGGTCCCCATGGAGCATCGAGGACGGTTCCTAAATCGGGAACGTGAGCCGGCTGCGAATTTTTCGCCCGGCAGAGACGGAGCTAACCAACCGCAGGTAGGGTAATTGCAAAGTAAAGCTCGGTCCGCGGAGTCTCCTCTCTTCGGCGAAGCATCGCCATAGGGTGTAGCCACCTCCGAGTCTGCTCCCACTCTGAACCCGCTCGGCGACGAGGGTTGGCCTTAACGTCCTTAACCCATTTCCCGGCAGCGTTACGTTAACGCAACATAATGCTTCAGCTTCCTCTCCTCCTCCTCTTCCGCCGCTGCCGCCGCTTCGGTGCCGGTTCTCTTTCTTCCTCGTTCTTCCCCGTTGCCACCCCGCGAGCTGCCTCTTCAACGCCGTTCGTTAAACCGCACCGAAACGTTAACGATGCCCTCTTTCTTCGATAAAGAGCGCCATTGCCGATCCTTAATTAATACTTTTATCCGCGCGGCCTCATTATCACGTTCGATCGGCGGTCTCGAGAGACGCGAATCGAACGGACCATTTGTCGCCGAAAGGGTTAACACATTAGGTATCGAGTGATCGAGGTAATTTCGCTGAAACGCGGAACGCCTCGACGAGATCGACGATCAAAAGACTGTTAGAAAGTCGACGACGATGCAGGTATTCGCGGGTATTAAATTTCTCTCGGAGCGCGGTATGACTCCTTCAGGAATTTCAAACATAACTCAGCTTTATCTAATCGTCCTCTTTATGTTAGACGGAATTGCTCTTGAGAGTAAACTTTCTTCGTTATTTTACACCGCGCTGCTCCAATTAACCACTGTTTAATCTCACAAACAAAGAAAACTGCCTTCTTAGGAAAAGTTGGAAGGAACGCTTGAAACGACGCCCACCGCCGAGGATTAGCTGCACCCTACGGAGCAATCGATTCTTATCGATAAGCATCGAGAAGGCTCGAGGTTGCCGAGACGGCAGACGACGCCAAGGAGACGGTTGTCGTCATACGAGATGTTCCTCAGGTGCCAAAGTACCCTTCATCTTCCGGACCCTTCGGATATAAGTATAAATCGGCTTCGATGGCCGGAATCGATGCTCTACTTTGGATAAGAAAATAAAGCGCCGGCTTCCACCCTCCGGATCAAAGTGCAAGGGTGAAGAGCTTCCATCCCAAGTCTCTTCCAAATCCTTCCACGAGCTCTCCCGAGTATACAGAATAACTCAATATCGAATGATTTTTATCCGCAAAAGATTGAAACCAAAATCGCTGGAGCTTTCGAGCTTCATCCAAAATACGTTCAGGACATATGCACCCCTTTATAAATATATAATAGAGATTTAAAATCTAATAACATTCTTACAGATCTTTTAACTTTACTTTCTGCTTATAAACGGAATCATAATTTTTATTGAAAGGTTGATTAAAGGTGTTATTTTCAAGCAATACTGAAGTGGTTTTACCGAAGTGAAAAGAAAAGTTGTCACGAAGTCCACAAATGGTGTTATATCCCGACCCAAATTGGAATCGATTCAACCTCGTAAAGCAGCCACTGAGGTAACGTGAAAAGAAAGGCTAAAGATTCGGATTTATATGGGCGCCAGCTTCAATCGGTTTTCCACTATTGTCGGTGGCGAAGCCACTTTTTTCTTTCACGCGATGAACTTTGATCAAGACTAGAATACCGATTCCCTAAAAGTTGAGGCCAACTGAAAAGAAAACTTGGAATTTCCCTTTCCTTGTAATTACTTTTATAAAATTAGAGTTCAGTGAAGAATTTAAACATGAAGAGAACTTATGTTCACTGAAACCTTATTCACCCACAGTTCGTTTATGATAAAATATTCCTCCATGAGGAATATGTAACTTCGAACATAATTGGATTTATTAAAGTAGCTCGTATATACTTCCATAAATATATATGATTATCCTCCTAATTTGTATTCATCGTTCCCTATAAATAAGCGAATGTGCATGATAAATTCATATTGGGTGATTTGCTTAGCCAAGTAGCGTCTCGACGTGCTCGCGACTCTGATATCATGAATTATCATGTTAACTCATTCGATGATAATCGAGTCAGGAGTGGTAGCGCCGATATCTCGATCACATTTTCTTGAGTTATGGCGCAAAGAATAGGGTCTCAATCCGAACTTACTACGCCACGAGCCTGTGGCAATATGTACTGTCTATGGTCGCGATAGCATGAAATATCGTAAACACATTTATTAGACACACGGTTTGACTACGTGTTTGCGTACTACACAACATAATAGCTGTTAGTCTACTCGTCGGTAAACACAATCGCTCAAACGATATCAGAACTATAATTTCATGTTTCAATAGCCAGATCGTGTCGGCGTACGGATGTTCATATCGGGGGATATTAATTCGCTTTCGTCTCCTTTTGTAATTGAGAAGAAAAAAACGCTCGTTAAACAAATTTTACTCGCAAGAAGACAAGATAGCCGGCGCGGTGCTATCGTCATAAATAATATGCCACGTTAAAATTCATTCAATGCGAAACTGCACTTTGCTCGAGCAATATCTTTCCAACTTTTCCATTTTCTTCCAAAGAATATAAATGCGGCGTCTCCGAGAAATATGCTACCATGAACAGCGTTAGTAATATGCTGTTCACAATATCGCCGCGCCCACTTTCGTGGCGAGTTCATTCATGGGGTTTGTTCCAAGGTAACGTAAACCTTTTCGACAAGATTAATACTTTCACTTGACGATATTGCACCGGCAAACAATAACGTACTTCATTTTCTCAATCAAACATTTACATTTCAAGCAATATTTATCGACTACTATACTGAATTCCTCGGTAATTTCATGGAACGATAATGTTCGAGAAGAATGTTCAACGATACAACCACTTCTCATGATATAAAAAAGGAAAAGTTGCGTTCCGCGCGTTTCTGAATTAATTACGAATTTAGATGAGTACAAACAACGTTAAGGATGATATTAGGGGAGCAGAAAGTGTATCGAGGCCCTATTTCAGCAGTTAAGGCTTAATAAGGAAGGAGCGGCATACTTTATCCTCGCCTCTGTATACAGAACCGGCAATATAGCCTGCGAAAATGTTTTTCCAATAGCTGATAATTCCAGAGCGAAGGGTAGACGCCCGAAAATACGGCGGCATAAACTGTTTGCATTGGGTCATCGGCTCCACCCATTTTCCATAAAAATTACTATAATATTCTGCAGGAAAAATAGCTGTAACTTTCCATCTCGTATTAAAACCAACCAGGTTTCTATCTAAATTTTACCATGCTTAAAAAAATTAGCAATAAAAGCTAACAAATGATGAGATACAGAAATATTAGAACAGTTGCATGAAAAACGATCGAGATTATGTCAATAAAAATAAGGTCGTAGATTAAATTTCTAAGAACGTCATTATAATAATTTATCCGTCGAGAGATCATCAATTTGATCAAAATATCGGTAGTTAGGACCCTGATAAATATCCTGGCTACGAAATTCTCCGTGGGACGATTGAACTAGGAACCCCAGAATTAACGGTTTTACGGTGTGCAACGAAATACTGCGTCGGCGGTATCAATAAAACAAACGGCGTCCGCGATAATTCTAAGCGCACTGGCTGCTACGCTTGCTATCGAGCCGCGACCGCGATCCATCGAACGCGGAGGAAGGAGGCTTTTGTTTTTCCGCGGCGGCCAGATAAGACGATATTTACTCCGGTGATTGTTCACCTCGAAAGAGAGGTATTCATGATACGGACGAGGTCTCCTCCTTCCTCCTGGCCCGTTCGTCACGCCTCGGAATGCAGAGTCGTCGCGTACCATCGCGTTTTTCAGATGTCGTTTGCTCGCTATTCACTCCCGGTCTCGTGCCAAAAGGGGTACCGGTGGAGGAGAGAGGGCTGGCGCAAGAAAACAGAAACGTTTCTGTGTTTTGTTTCCTCTCTTTCTGGCACGCGAACCTCCCCGTCCCCAGTTTCTTTCAACCCCCCGAGCGGCGTCGTTCCTCCAGATCCGTTCCGTGCCTCCGGGGTAAAAAAAAAAAAAAAGAAAAAGAAAAACAGTCGGAGATAGTGCAGACGCAGGTTGAAAGCGGAGCGCGCGCGCCCGGAGACCGTTCAATCCGCGATAGCTTCCGACTGTTCCTCTTTATTGCTTCCTACGCGGGGCTCTTTCGCCGGAGACAATTTATTAGAATGGAAGTAGGGGCAATTTGAAATTTGTTTATTCTCCAGCCGAAGCGTAAACACGGGCGTGGGATAGCTTTGCTACGAGAGAAGTTTGACGCTGGATACGCTGGACCATCGATTTTTATGGCGGCACACGTTGCAGATTATATTCTATGGTAACTCGTATTACTTATCAAACTCCATCTATTTTAATGGCGGAACGTGTGGTCAGGCCGGTAGGATTGCCGATATATTATTTACATCGCCGTTCGTCGCTTGCATTTTCGATCAGCATACGAAAACACTACATCTAACCCCGTGTAGTTAATTCACGATGGTTAAGCAAGTAACTGCGCACAAAATGGGTCATAAAACTTTACTATCTCTTTGTTGCGTCATTAAAGATTTGGCACTCCAACTACACGTATAGCAGAATTCATGTTGGTGACCACAGGTTTATTTACAGAACCCAAAACCGCAACTGAAACGCAGAAAGAGAGGCGAAAACATGAAACGAATGTTGAGTATTATTAAATAACGAATCCCGCGTAATCGTTGCCGACTTTTATCTAAATTACGAGCGGTTTCGAAAAACGCTTCACGGGTTCTTCCTCGCGGCCCGTTTTACGGCAACGCGAAGTAAGAATACTTCTCGCGGGCTGGTCGTTGACCTCTTTTCACGTTGCGGACACACGCGAGAGACGAAACACGGAATCGGGGAAACGGTGGCGGTTGGAGAACTTGGTCACGGAGAGAAAAACGAGCAGGGACGACACGACGAGACGGGACGCGCGGCGACGGGGAAAAGAAGAAACGAGGCGGCGCGTGGCACGCCGGCTATTCGTGCCAGTGCAGTGCAGCGCAGTGAAACGCAGCGGCTTACGTGAACCCATTAAAACGCACCGGCGGATCGCTGCGCATTCTCGCACGTGCGAGCGCGAGCGGCCGAGAGCGAGCGCGCAAGAAACGCCCTTGGAAACGATCGCCCAAACCGCGATTTCGGCAAATGAACAGATCCAGGTGAACCCATTTCGATGACTTTTTCTTATACGCTATTAAGACCCCCCAATTTCTGAACGACTTTTTCCCATGTAAGAATTGGCGGTCTACATTCGTTTCCAACGTGTTCTTACAGAACTTCTTACTCGTTACATTTACCTGCGTACAGTTTTGGACTTCTTCAGGTATCTTCGCGTTTCGCAAGACTTTCGACTAGGAGCGTTACCGTACTTTGTACAAAACCACAGATATTAGCACAATAAATGCTATTATCATATATATAAGTTCTCCATGACATCTAAATAAATCATTATACGATACTGAATCTAGTAAACGAAAAAATGATTTAGAATTATGTTCCCAACAATATGAAAATTCATCGAAACGGAAGAGGTTGACCTCCACCTGCACATTCACTACGCCTTTTTTCTAACGCTACAGGGAAACAACCCGGAATCTACATACTTCGGAAAAGTATGTTTCTGGGTTCCGTGAACCCGATGCGTGCTGAATAGCGCCTTTTACATCCGAATTTCAATTATTCAAATGGCACGGAGCTCGGACCTTTTTATTGTGTGAAAGCACCTTGGTATTACTTTTTAGGAAATTGAAATAGCGAGCGTTTTGCTATACAAAAAAAAAATGTACTGCACGCGTTGGACTTCTGTCGTTGAAATTCCGTTAATAAATGCGCATACAAATGGAAGCGAATTTTTGAGTAGTTATAATTTATGAGTTAATCTATATTACACCTCGGGGTGCAAAGAGATAACATAAATCGTGCGCTTACTAACGGTAAACTACCCCACTGGCCTGATTGCCTTAATTATCCTCAATGATGACTGTTAGATAAGAGCTTGCTGCGGGATAAGCTTCGAACTAATAATGACAATTAGTACATAAATAGAAATACTTCACACCTACCGCGAGCAACAATGTGTACTCAGAAAACGAAGTTAGATCTTTTCCTTCGAGATTGTTTTTCATTTCGATTTAAACTTCTAATATAGAAGATATTTATTGGACAAGGAACGAGCTCTGCAGACCCTCGCACACGATGTATATTTTGAAATCATGAAACCAAACATTACGTACTATCTTCACCTGTGCAATAGCAAGCCACGTAAAGAATCGTGACTGCGATAATCATACGATACTCGTGTTGAATTAAGACTCTTAACTGAATGTTGGTGGCAGGATTTACTCATCCGTGTTTCACGTTACGAAATAAACAGTATACATTTCATTCGGACGTGCACCAATAAAAGCCCTGAAATATATGTAATAAAATATAATAAAATATATAGAAATATATAGAAATTTATTTTATGAAGCCAAATCTTTTATTAGTGCATGGAAATGCATACTAATGTTATACTGATTAACATATAAAAAAGATCCGAACTGTGTTAATCAAGAGAAACGTTATCCNGACCTGAAATATATGTAATAAAATATAATAAAATATATAGAAATATATAGAAATATATTTTATAAAGCCAAATCTTTTATTAGTGCACAGAAATGCATACTAATGTTATACTGATTAACATTTAAAATGATCCGAACTGTGTTAATCAAGAGAAACGTTATCCGCCGATTACATACCAATTTTCGCCGTTAAGAGAAACAGCACTTTTATCAAGCGTGTCACATTCTTAGGCAGCTTTCGAATCCGTAATTTCTTAATTCCACGATAACGCACGGTACATGGTTCGCATACTAGAACGTCGCCTGGAATGTTGCAATTGTCGGTGTCAACGGTGCAGGAGAGAATCGACAGATTCAAATGTCAAGGATGAAGAATCATGGTGGAACAGATAGCGAGCCGATCGATGCCTGGTAGCGTGGAATACGAATTAATCGAGAAGTAATTAATCCATCCCCGAAACGCGGATATCACTGAAATCATAATTACCTCGGAATCTGTTTAAAATACATGAAATTATCATATATAATTTTGCGCGTTCTTTGACGGCGAAGGAAAAATTGCACAAACTCGTCTCCGCTGCATTCGATTAAAACGATATGTCGGGTACAACGCGGCGTGGCGTAACAGAAAATTACACTAACCGCACAGTAACACGTTTAACTCACTTTAACGACGTTTCGAAGTTACATACGCGTTTGCTTGGTACAAAGATGTTTAAATGCACTTTGACGTGCTCTATAACGAGGTATTTTTCCTCGCATCAAAGACTGTTGGAGAACTGTTTCATGGGATTTAGAATTCCGTCAGCTGAATCCAATTGTGGTATGCAACGTGCATTACAACTTGCGGCATAAATTATTTACTATCAAATTATCCTATGTTCAAGTGAATCCACAATAGCAGACAATGGGAAAAAGACAAATGGTTTTCTAAAAAACTAACATATAAAAAACAGAACAACTTTTAAGGGAGGCAGAAATGAATTGAAGAAATATGTTTCACATTTCTCGGTTCAAGTTCTGTAAAAATCACTTGAGCTCACGCAATATTTCCAAGGGACAAGAAATAAGGCGTGGTAGAAGTGTTACCTTAGGCCTTAGGCCAAGGGATCTACACGCTCTAGTTTCGATCGAGACCGATTTGGATCGTATTACCCATTGGAAGTTCGACGAAAATTAATACGTTAGTTAAGGCAGTATCGATGGTAACGTCGATACGATATTGCAGAAGCTGCAAATAAATAGGGCGCTGTCTCGGATTTGATTTTGCTCGTTTGTCTGGCGCAACATCTGCGTCTACGTCTATATCTAATACAAGGAGCAGGGGCTCGAATCCGACCGACCCTTGACCCGTTATACCCGTTCCCATTATAAATAAGCGTATTATGTACACTACTTCTAGAAACGACACCGGATCTTGATTTCTATTTATATACGGGAACGTGTTGAACTTGATCGACTCGCGAGTATCATTCGGCGTTATTGGTAATTGAACGAGACGATTCGAGTGGAAGTCATATTGTACAGGAAAAGGATTCCGAGGAATTGGAGCCGGTTTGTGTACTCTTTCTAAAGAGATCCTGACTCTACGGATATAAATATTTGTTGACGAATCAGAATTTTCGAGCGTGCACCTGGCTTATAAATTGAACGCCAAATAAAGTGCAGTTTCGTACACACAAAAACGTGTTCTCAATTTACGGATTGATTAATCACGAAAAAAGAGAATTAAGGATACCATTAAACGTAGCCGAAGCACTTATACTAACATCAGCGCGGCGCTGATCCATAAGATTGCGCTGTAACATGCTCGAGAGTCCCAATTACTGAAAGCAGAAAAGGATCATTCGTCTTACACCTATCAAGGGGGCGATCGATCGATAAATTCGAGAAATTCGACGACGCACGCTCGGTTAATTGTCGGGCTCGCGTGATTCTTCGTCAAGAAACTTCAACTTCGGCCGCGGTATTATCACGCGAACGCCGTTGCATAACGCCGTTCTACCCGGCGAATTATTAAGCTCGTTAATTGAGAAATTATCGTCGAGGAAAGAGCATTAACGGTAGAAAAACCGAACGGACGGATTAAACCGATTAATTAGCGGATTGACAGAAGTCATTACGTATTCCTAATCTTTCAAACCTCCGCGGCTAGATAAATAAAACCTGCACTTATCCGGCCACTTATGCACTCGCTTGCCGCCGCCGTCCTACTACGAAACTCTGATTGCGTGTACGTTATCTTGTGTACATTTTTTACGTACTATTTAATTGCGAGCGCGAATCGTTCGAAATTAATTTCACGAGCGAGCTCGGTTCGGAATTAGCGGTAAGAAACGTGCTGCGTGTAAATACGTAAAAGTGTACTTAAAACGATCTCTGATAATGAGAACCTGTTCAATGGGTTCCGTGAATGAATAACTATACTTTTTGTTTGGACGATAAGAGAAAAGAGAATCTAATTACGCAGATTGGAATTCCTATATGTATTTGTCTCGTTTAATTATGCAGAATAAAACGTTATAAGAGAAATGGTTACGAAGACGTCTCTGAAGGATATTGCTTATTGTTAGTGATATTACATCCGCATGTATCATCTTCTGATAGTAACCGGTTATTTAAATGTCTTTAGAGTACGCCTCGTCGATTCAGCATGTGAATTATTCGTTGACACGATTTGCACCGNAGCTAGCGAAGGCGTCTCTGAAGGATATTGCTTATTGTTAGTGATATTACATCCGCATGTATCATCTTCTGATAGTAACCGGTTATTTAAATGTCTTTAGAGTACGCCTCGTCGATTCAGCATGTGAATTATTCGTTGACACAATTTGCACCGATGCACCAATCCACTAAAAATTCAGTAGATGACTATTACAGTATTAGATTGGTACATTCTCTAAAAAATCCGACATTTCATAGACACTACCCTAATAGTTACCAGGTTGACTCGGTCGCCACTAATTTCCAAATTCATTTTCGTTAATCTACTGTACATTTACTATTAAACTCGCCAATGATTTCGAACGGTAACCGCTCTAGTTAGTCCTTATAATGATTCGAGTGACTNGGTGCACCAATCCACTAAAAATTCAGTAGATGACTATTACAGTATTAGATTGGTACATTCTCTCAAAAATCCGACATTTCATAGACAATACCCTAATAGTTACCAGGTTGACTCGGTCGCCACTAATTTCCAAATTCATTTTCGTTAATCTACTGTACATTTACTATTAAACTCGCCAATAGTTTCGAACGGTAACCGCTCTAGTTAGTCCTTATAATGATTCGAGTGACTCGAACAAAGAAATTAAAGAACCGACCGCGCAGCCACACAGGAACAATACAAAATATATTACGCGTTCTTTGTATCGGTCGAACAATGAATCTTGAATGACTGCCGATATAGTGGGCCAACCTGCTTTAGAGACCCGCAACCGTGTCACATCAATTAAAAAGAAATATCCAGTTCGGTGGATTTGGTCTCGGCACTCCTGCCGAGACTGGCAGGCGAAATAAATTCAAGCCCGATAACGTATCTCGAACGTACAGCGTAAAAATTACGAATACCAGCAAGTGTTAACGATAATTATGCAAAGCAATAATCGCGGATCCAATTTTTATCTGCATATACACGCCGCGCACTGATAAGCCCAATCGTTAATCCGCGTGCACGTTTCCAAAGGTACATATGTACGTGCGTCACTCTGCTAAATAGAACCTTAAAAAGTTTCAAAAACAAAAGCAAGGGCGCGGAGGCGGGGAAGCGGACGGTGTACGCAGTGACACATTTCAATCACCCGTAATGACCGGCCACTCCTTTGTTACACGCGTTCTTCTGCCGAATGATAGTTATGCAGAAGACAAAAAGTCGGGCGCATGCGTTTTTCGTATACTCTTGCTTTGATTGCTCGAATGTAACGCGTTCCAACACACATATTTGGCAATACGCATACGCACGTGTGCATGCAAACGAGCTAGCCTACATACGTATGAATACGGTCTCCAAAATTATTCAGAGAAACCACTTCCATCATTTCAGGACGGGTCTAAAAAATTTTTTTTAAAAGGAATTATGCTTGATCATTAGAGAAAGGTCAAAGGTCTCTTACCGTCGAAAGAGAATCATTGTGGAACATATGGAAAGGCAGACTTACTTGGGCTTGTAGAAAATTTTAATGAACGCGTTGCATTAGATTTATTGGATATCGGGTAAATTGCGAACTGGCCCTGTTGACCACTTCGGTAGCTACAGTGTTAATANAGAACCTTAAAAAGTTTCAAAAACAAAAGCAAGGGCGCGGAGGCGGGGAAGCGGACGGTGTACGCAGTGACACATTTCAATCACCCGTAATGACCGGCCACTCCTTTGTTACACGCGTTCTTCTGCCGAATGATAGTTATGCAGAAGACAAAAAGTCGGGCGCATGCGTTTTTCGTATACTCTTGCTTTGATTGCTCGAACGTAACGCGTTCCAACACACATATTTGGCAATACGCATACGCACGTGTGCATGCAAACGAGCTAGCCTACATACGTATGAATACGGTCTCCAAAATTATTCAGAGAAACCACTTCCATCATTTCAGGACGGGTCTAAAAAATTTTTTTAAAAAGGAATTATGCTTGATCATTAGAGAAAGGTCAAAGGTCTCTTACCGTCGAAAGAGAATCATTCTGGAACATAGGGAAAGGCAGACTTACTTGGGCTTGTAGAAAATTTTAATGAACGCGTTGCATTAGATTTATTGGATATCGGGCAAATTGCGAACTGGCCCTGTTGACCACTTCGGTAGCTACAGTGTTAATAACTGCTAACTTTTTTCCCTCGAAACTTGTTCGGAACTGGTTCGTCCGACAACGATTAATCTATTCTGCATCTGCTATTCGAAATCCGCGTCTTTCTCCGTAACCGGTATTGGAAACTAGTTCCGACAAAGCAATCGGTCTATTTTACGTTGAAACCTGGAACCGTAGGGGAACCAAAGAAATACCAAAAAAATGGATATTTAATTCACAGTATCCCAAGATATAATAATACAAGCATTGACGATCGAGTGATAATAAATTTACGCGGTCTGCTGTAAATCAAGATCGATTCATTAAATTTTATTTCAGAATTTAACTAAGAATATACGATCTACGGCTGTCCTTTTGTTCTAAGATTATCTTCACATTTTAAGAATCCTTAATGGTGAGTAATACTGCAATTCATGAATTGGTAAAGATAACGATGACATGAAACACAACGTAGTTTTGTAATAGCATACGCGACATAACATGTGATTAAAATCGCTTTACTGTACTTGTTCATAATTTAAACAAATACGTAAAAAGTCGGGTCAGTCGGTTTTCCAGTTTGTGAATATAACGTTGAAGGGCTTTCAACGTCTGAGTAAAAGATTATTAAACAAACGAGAGGTCTGTAAGGAAAGATCATAGGGAATACACAAAGGGCTCCAATCTTTCTCTCTTTCAATTCAAAGTTTCCGATTCGTATGACGGTCGAGAAGGGGTACGCTCCCTAGAAAGCAGGGGGAGAGAGAGAGAGAAACGGGGATAGAGATATAGAAAGAGATAGGAAAAAGGAGAAGAAAGAGAGAAGACACGCAGGCAGAAGGACCGACCGACAGGCTGGAATGTGGCCGTTAAAACCGATCCCACCCAGCCAATCAGCATCCCCGTAACCGTCTACGTTAAGACGGGTGGACGTGCAAGAAGCACTAGCAAGACGGCTGGCAAAGTGCGAGAATAAAAAGTAATCAGAGGTCAAGAAACAGAACAGACGAGGCGACAGAGGGTGCTCGCGATAATAACACGGGTCGATATACACCGGGCGTTATTTTGAGGCCCTTGCCGTTTGGAGGATACTCCGACGAGCGCGTAACGTGCACACACGTTACATGCGTGTTCCGTGTAAATGCCTTGGGGTTGCTCTTTCCGCAACTCCACCTTTGACCGTCCTCGAACTTCTCTCTCTCCGTCTCTCTCTCTCTCTCTCTCCTTCTCTTCCTTTACCTATCTGTCTGTGGTTGGCAAGCGATAGGGTAAACGCGAGCACACGTACATAAAAGAGAGAACAACGATCGAAGCGAGAAGTATGTATATGTATGATGCTCACCTTGCCACTCTTCGCTGCCGGCGAATTCTCGACGATGTCGTAGATGACGTGCGGCAAGCCCGCGGTACCGAGGAGCGAAAACCCGAATCCGGACGAGTCGCCGCGGTTCAGGGTGACCACCAACTCCTCAGCCATGTTTCGAGCACATTGATCACCTCACTGTCATTTGACGCACCTTCATCGAAACCCGCGCACCGTACACAACGATTAATCCGGCGGCCCGTGTTTATTCGTCTTCCTCTCTCCCGTTTCCAGCCACCGTGTGTCTGTCACCCGTCGAAACGTTCCTCTCGCCCGTTCCCTCTCGCTCTGACACGCGCGCAACACTCACGCACGGATCGGAAGCCAAGGGCCTCCTTCGCGAACACTTTTTCGCACTCCACCGCGCGATAGAACCGCGCTGCTCTCTATCTCTTTCCTTCCCTCCTCTGCCCTGGTCTTTCCCGTCGATGCCACGGATCTCGTCGCTCCGCTAACAGCCGCTGCACGTCAGCGACGGCCCGTCTAGCAACGATATCGGACGCGATGTACGTGTGTATACGTTGAAAACGCCACTCCTGCGCTTTTCGTGATACCGCCTCGAAAACGCGCGCACTTCGTACTTCGTACCTGTGCCTGCGCGAACCGCGGCGGCGTCGCGGCAACCGACCACGTATCCTTGCGGACGACGCAACCACCTCCACCCTGCCCGGCGAACGCCTCGCGACTGGCGACTGGATGGCGCCACCTACAAGGCGCACCACAGACTACGCTTCCCCCTCCGCCGGGACCGTCACGTGACCGAGGCCGAGCCATGTGATCGAGGTTGAGTCACGTGACGCGCGCGACGCTTAGAATGCAAGCACAGTACTTTGCTATTATCTATCTTCTGATTATGACTAATGCTATTTCATAAATATCGCACATATTTTTCGATTTTCTTAATTTATTGTAAATGATTTTTCTAGTGGAAACTTGTAAAAGTTTCTTGTTAAACTGCGATAATAGCAAAGTATTAGGCTTCCATTTTAAATTTCGCGCGCATCACGTGACTCGGCCTTGATCACGTGACAATCCTGGTGAAAGGGGAAGTGTAGGGGGCAAATCTGAGAAACCTGCAGACCCCACCGGTCCTTCACCTCGGCTACTGCGTTGGTCAAAGTCTGCCGGCAACAATGCAATCGGAGTGCACAAAAGTTTTGCATCCTGCATTAATTTTTTAACCGCATCCCTTCACGCCTGCTCCGGATTGACGCGGATATTTATATCATTTTTATTAGTTTCATATTCGGTATTTAAAATCGCGATCTAGACAATGCTGTAACATGCGTATTCATAATTTAAAATTTGATTCGTCTTTTGAATGAAATCTGTATGTTCAATAGAAAAGAAAGAACGCGAAGTTCCAAGCTTTTGAATAAAGATAATTTAATGGTAACTTTTTTGTACAGTCGGGAGTTGGGATGTCAAACACAAAGTAGCTCGCGTTCGAAATCGTTCGATTAGTAGCTTGACTGCAGCAGTAGTGATAGCAATAGCAGTCATGGAGCCAGTAGCACATCTCGTTAAAGTATCTATTCCGAATTATTTAGCTGGATTACCTGTTCCGGATTCTATAGGAGGATGGTTTCGACTTGGAAGTAAGAAATCAATGAATATACTTAAAATATATTCGATGATTATGTAGAATCATTTCGAGTAACTCGCGGAAATGTGATTTTTTAAACGTGACACTGCATATTACTACTGTGGCACATATCGAACTGTTTTGCAAATAGCGTAAGTAACAAATTCTTTTAATTTTTTACTAGTACGAGACTGGATTGCTCTGATTCCACCGACTGCGGCGTTAGCTGGTCTCGGTTACATGTCATACAAAGCATTTTGTCCCCTGGCCAAAGGTCCAGTAAGTAAATTGCCCCTGTTATGAAGAAATCATTATAATATTGTACACGCTACGATGGATTTTGCATTTTCTTTTCTCGATTACGTAACGCTATTGCCTCAATCTCTTGGTTGCTACTTTTTGCTACTTTCACAAATCAGTCGAACTCAATCGATTTATGAAGTTGGATTTTTACGTATATCACTGAAAGATCTGTATGTACTTCTTATCATTCAATTTACACAAGATACGTACGTAATATTTGCAGTCTTGCGGACGCGTGAATCTCACTATAAAGAAGGATGTAAATAAAGTGGTGGATTCCGTTGACATAGAAGATATAAGTGAGAAAGCTGCATTTTGCCGTTGCTGGAGATCTGAAAATGTAAGTTGCCTCCTCCTCTATTTTTATTTTTGTGTACATGAGTGCTGTCAAGATTTTAGACCCAACTTATAACTGACCTACATTAAGTATATCCAAGAATAAGTTTAAGACCTTGATGTTATGTAATTGTGTAGAATGATACAGGAAATATTATTATACAATAAAATATAATTTTTAACATTGCAGTGGCCTTATTGTGACGGTTCCCATGGTCGTCATAACGAAGCGACGAACGATAACGTGGGTCCTCTCTTAATCACGAAAAAGAAAGCCTAATCGTAAATCGATTAGGACGATAAGTCACTTTCCAATCGATGTTACTAAATATCATTGACGAAGGAATACTTCTCCAACCAACAATGTAGATATCTCATACGAAATTCATGTATGTATATGATAAATATATATTGATGTAGATATATATTTAACGCCAAACAGAGAACAATATTAAATGCAGAATGGAAAATGCGTACTTGTTGTTTGTAACTATTTTTTAAACTGTGCTTTACTGAAATCTACGAATACATGTATTGACGCAAAATTTCTTCAGTTAACACATTAGATCTGGATACTTAAGATTGTATGTAATTGTTATCGTTTTTTACATGTGTAATTTTTACGAAGCATCACTATAGTTTATTAAGAAGAATGTGTATCATTATTTCTGCATTGACTCGATTGCCTTAAAATAAAAGTTCGTTGATTAAAAAAATAATTCACTAATTTATTATTGACTATTTACATGTTCGTGGCACGCGGTACAAAAAAGGATGGAGAGAAAATCGTGACACTACGTTACAAACATATAATTTATAATGCACATTTTCAACAGTTCCAGATACATACACACTGTAATAATAATATAGTCGCACTAACATCGAAGAAAACTGATACACGTTACTCTAGCACCCATCATTTTTCGTAAACGTGTGTTCAACACATTTCAAACACGTCTCGTTTATTCAGCGATCTGCATCATCGTAATCGTTATAAAAATGCGAATGGTTGTACACGTTGTAACACTATTACAATTTCAACAGGAGAGAGAGAGATAGAGAGAGAGAGAAGAGAATGGTAAAAGTTGAAAAAAGGTGGTTGTACGCATAATGTATATAAAATAATTACATTACAAGAAATGTATAACATTATCCAAACATATTTGGTGTTCTGACTGTCAGACGTAATGCATGTCCTTAGTATCACAGATCAATGAACCTTTAATAATTACATGGTACCAGCCTCAGCCGTGTGGATCATTCAGTTTTCTATAAGCTACTCCTCTCATTAGATCACAGCTGTAACAGGAAAAATCGAATTACGTCAATAATACTAATTGCAGAAGTAAAATTACGCGCTTACCTCGAAATGCCGTAAATCATTGGTATCGAACTCTAACTCATTAACTAATAACTCCCGATGTCCATATCGGTATCTAAAACAGAAATACCATTAAAATAACTTATTGTGTTACATAATTGCAGACTATTTTTGTACTTACTCGATGTATCGCCTCCAGACAATCATTCCAATATATACCATTGCGATTACCACCGCGAAACTAATCGCTGTAACCAGTGCTATGATTCCCGAAGGCATACGCTTGGGTTTAGGTTTCTCGGCTGATTTCACTGCCTCGACATTGTCAGAGTTAGAGCTTATAGCAGCTTTATCTTCCAGCAAAGGTGATACACTCGATGTTCCGTTAGTTTTATTACTACTTTTCGAATCGGTATTTAAGACTTCTGCAATTTAAGAATATTTTTAACTCAAACGAAATAAACTTCCATTCATTTAACATTACGCAAATACATTAGATAAATATAGAATCTGTATTTGTACGAGTGAACTGCTAAAATATTATACATATAAAGTTTCGTACCTGAATGATTAGTATTAGCGAGGTGATCCGTTTCGGCAGGTACAACCGTGTAAGTCTCTTGATCCGTGGTGCGTGTAGTACTTACTACAGTATCTCCTGTCTTATTCTTTCCGCTCGGTTCTTTATCTTTAACTTCCGGTGCTTGAGATTCCGCGTTCACTTCAGTCTTATTGCTCGCGATACTCGTAACAGCGGTGGTGGATTCTTACGAAACAGAAAATTATTAAAAACAAGCACGTATCTCCTCTATAAATAAATATGTATACTAATTTTCTTCCATATGAGACGAACCTGTTGCATTTACTGATGGTGGAGCCGGGTCTGAGTCTTCATCGTCGTGCGGCGATGCTTTACATCGAGACATGTCTTCAACNTAACTTCAGTCTTATTGCTCGCGATACTCGTAACAGCGGTGGTGGATTCTTACGAAACAGAAAATTATTAAAAACAAGCACGTATCTCCTTTATAAATAAATATGTATACTAATTTTCTTCCATATGAGACGAACCTGTTGCATTTACTGATGGTGGAGCCGGGTCTAAGTCTTCATCGTCGTGCGGCGATGCTTTACATCGAGACATGTCTTCAACCTCCGTGCTAGAAGTACAATTTTCATTTTTATTTTCCTTTTTTTTAGTATCGTTGAGTGATACAGGAGTGTCCACTTTTGGTAGGCTTTCCGGTGGCACGGTGATATAAACTTCCTTCTTTGACTTTCCTTTGAAATAAAATGCACATCTCCAATAAATATTAAAAATTAATACAAGTATGAAATTATAATAATGTTTCACTTACCTGTCGCGTCTTCCGGTTTTTCTCCGGTTTGTTCGGTCGTTTTGTTATTAATATTATTTGTAATTGTATCATTCAGGATGCTGCTAGTGCCATTCAAGACAGGAACATGCACATTTCCTTTGTCGTTCGTTTCTACTTCTTTCTGCATATCCGGCGACACTCTACCTGCTAACATAAACAAATTCTATGATATCTCAAATGCAGGGGATACGCGTGAAAAAAAGTTAAGGACTGATATCGCGTGACATAAGTATACTCAGAGCTTCACGTAGGCAGCTCCGGAAAATTTTCAACCGCGATTGCAAGTGTAAAGAAACTTTGTATATTTTGATTAGTTCGATTGTTTAAGATTCCGTCGATCTACTGTTTACAGTTGAAACGTGGTCTTCAAATAAGGCTGCGCGTTATCGTAGACTACGTAGAATGATAACTAATTGCACATTTCTGTCTTACCGAACATTGAAATCACCAGAACGACGATCACCGGCAGCCGCAGCATCTTTTTCTTTCAATTCTACTCGTCACCGGTTCGCACTATAAATCCGAAGAATTTCGCGATGCTCTTGAACGCGTTTACTCTTTGCCTCCGCAATTATCACTGTGGCTTGTAATCACGTGGCAAACTGGGAACTGAAATCAATTGCGATTATCAATTCGTAACACCCCCACTCAACGTATTATTTTATCTGCTATCGTAGATAAATGTCGAAAGAAAATGATATTGCCATTTCAGCGTGTATAAATATAAATTATCTATAGCAATGAAATTCGTTCGAACGCGAAAAGCGTGGAAAGGAAAAGAATAATTAATGAAAATTAGAGAATGATTTGAAAGATGGATTCGGTCTCCCGTTTGTGACATAATGATATCAATTGAACTATTTAACCCGTCGCGGCGTTCAATTTTTCCCTGACCTTGAACTTCAAGACAATAAAAGTTTGCCACCTACAAGTACATATGTCACGAAGTAACAATTGTCCCTTGCATTAGAATTATTAAATGGGCGTCACCACGAAGAATTTCCTGTCATTCATGTTATACCTGAACGTACACTAGACGCTATTCTTTTATGCTTATAAATTATTCCGTCGGCCGCGTGCTTTACCTTATTCGTATTCTTTATGCTCTTTCAAGGTGGAAAGCAGGAATAAAAATCTCGTTTGCATGAGAGAAGAAGATGGATTATCGTTACGTCATTCGAAGTAAAACTTCGAGAGCAGTATGTTGTAACAACCGCGGCGATAATATCGGAGTATTGAACACTTATGAAACGCGCGCGACACGTGAGATATTTTTATAATGTACAGACAGATACATTATCATGTGGGACACGTATACTGCTGCAAAAGGTCCGACGGTAATGTAAGAAATCTTGTAAACGTGGACATGTACCGAAATACAAGAATAAGGAGGTCGTGCGGAGTTTCTTCCTCTGTTTTCGCTACTCATTAACGTTTTTCTGTCGTTACAGTCGCGTCAGTGGACGTAATCATCGAGGAAATGCCGGGGCTGAATTATTCGCGCGTTGATCATCCGCGAAGATAAAGATGACTAATTAGATCGATAATATATGCATTTTCACTGATACTGTGTCGAAACGTATTTCTTGGAAAGTCATTTGTAGGACGGTAAGAAAGAAATTCGTGTAATTATCGCGTGCGTATATGCGTTTTATCATTACGCCGGCATGACATGCGACAACCATTCGCAGCATTAATTTCAGTAATTTCTAGGAGTGCGTTCTAAATGCGACGCGCAGCTATAGAACGAGATTTCGACTCATTACGAAATGACCAAGACGACAGAAAACTCTTCCATTTTTTTTTCTGAAAACACATTATTTTCACGTTGTCATGCACTGAACCTGGGGTTCAGAGATTACCTGGCAATAATGACCGCAATTTAAATGTCCAAGCCCGGCATTCGTCCTTATCACAGGGACGGTAAATGATTGATAGCACGCGCGACCGTCAGATATTGCACTGAAACGTAGACAATTGCAATGAATCGATAACGTGAATCATTCAAGAGCCAATCGCGCAAGATCCCGTTCGGTGGAAGTGATCGATGCGGAACGAAGAATTAACCCATTTCCCCTGATGTACACACGTGTAACATCCACGCTCGTTTTAAAACCATACCTTCGTCGAACGTGAAAGTCGACGTTCCACTTTTTCCCTATTCGCAATCGTTCGGCAAAGTATCGCTATGCATTTAGGAGAGCGAAACCAGGAATCAGGCGGTGCCGGTGGAACTCGGCCGGCGGCCGTCGACGGGATTTGCCTGACGCGAATTCACGGTTCGACAGCGGTTACACCACAATTGCGGCAGCATCCCACGATCAATTGCATTACAATTAGGTACTCGTCGTTGAAGACGGACGGGGGAACCAGCGGTCCGTACACAAAATTGTCTCGCACGCCGCTCACTTTTGAACTTTCCGCTATGCTTCACGCGCTACTTCGGCGAACGCCTGGAGAACACTGACATACATTTATTCCAAGCGCACCGGTTCCCGAGCTTTTGCAATAAACACCGATGAACGACAACGACGTTAAACTCGAACGATAACACGATCAGATTTACAGTAATCGCGACACGAGAATTGCCACATTCGAATGATCTTGTACCTGGTTCTGCGCGGTAAAATTTCCCGCACGAGACCTCGAGGAACCGACGAATTTCGCGTCACTGGTTACACTATTATTAGTAAAGTATTTTTGCGCTATTGAAATGTCGCCACGACCACCGGGATGGATTTCGCTTTTGACAATCGAACGTTCGACGCGCGGTTTCTAATTTATGTACCGAGACGCGGAGCCGACTTTGCACTCGCACTCAGTCAGTTGTTTCTTCCCTTGAGAGCAACAGCGTACTGCATGTTCTACGTGGCTGGAGAGGCATATAGTAGCGTGCGAGGGACGACGAAGGAGAGGGCTAGAAGAACGCGCGGCATGTGCTAAAGCAAAGCAACAAGAAACAAAGTGAACAAGCCTCGGTCGTAATTCGTTTGTTAGCTACTTATCAGCTGATTGGAGCTACGTATTTGTACAGCGCCGTACTATTGTCTCGGGAGATAAGATATTTTAACATAATCACTCGGAACTATGGTTGCGGCAACACCGATTCTGAAGAACGAATTCCGAAATAGTAGCGACATTCCCGTCGGGTCTTTTTTTAGATTCTTTATGTGTAAACTATCTTAAATCGTGCCGGATTCGCGCGTTAACTCCTTTACCTTCACGAAGCGGAGACCGGTTGAAAAAGAATATCTAATTTCCATTCGCTTGTACGTCACGAGTAGCACTTTCCATAATGATAGAACGTGATCGCTATTAATTGTCGTTTGTTAGATGTCAACACATTTCTTGCGCTAATAACCGTAAAAATGGGAATGTTAAGAGATTGCGTCACCTCTGGAGCGAATGAAATGAATGGAAACGTATAGATCAATTATAGTTTGACAAATATTTTCCAAGGCGTGGAATGTGAGATCTAAAATTTATGCCTCTTTACTGTTACTCCGGTTCAATGAGTGACACACTTTTCGAATAAAATCGATGATGCAAACGTATGTAAATCATGGATCTATATATGTATATATATATTATACGTACGACCGCAAGTTATCAAATTTTCTCGGTTAAACGCAATTTGACTACTATGTAGAGTTTAGCCATCGATCTACGTCTTACGAAACTGTTTCACGTTACAAATATTCAATATACGCAATCGTGTTCTTTTTAAACTAGGTGAGAAACTGAGGGAAAATAAAAAATTGTAGCTGTTGGATCTAGGATGATCCACAGAAATACACAAAGTTATAAATACGTCCCACGCGTCCGTACTTATTATTTCAGCGGCGAGTTTCTCGCGTCGCTCACTTAGTTAATCAGGATTTTCGTTGCATAACACCTGAATGTTCAATGAACGTGTAATTATTTAAAATGATAACGCGTTGACTTTTACCCATGTTAAAGTGCACCACCTGGCCACATTCCCGGAATAGATTCACGTATATGCTGAAATTCCCACCGCGCGACTTAGCGGCTGATCGATATCCCTCAGTGAAACCGGTAACAACGAGATTAAAGGCAACGTAACAGAAAGAATCGTACGGCGCCGTACGTCACTGCCGTTTTGCCTCGCGGGGTTTTATACGTCATCGAAAATACGTGAAAGGCAGGAGGAGGCCGTTGCATACCTCGCCGTGTGTACCGTGTACACACATCCTTGCCGCCTCGTCCGTCCGCACGCTGATTAATCCCGCTTCGGTGTATCGGCGATTTTTCCCGGCTTGACTAATGCGATTTTCGCGAAGGAGCGTTACCGGTAATCTTAACACAGCGAAAACGCTGTACAATGGATTTCCGGTAATCGAAAGAGATCTTCAAAGTGATCCGAGTTCGCGTCTTCTTACTTCGCGATTAATCAGAGAATTATCTATGGTAAATAAGAGAATTGTTTTGTCAAGTAGCCGCGCTATCATCGAGGTTCTAACTCGCTGTTCAAGGTACCGGATGTAACTTTTATAATTAGATAGACAAACAACAATTATCGAAACAATGTGTGACTTCTGCTCCGCTACTATTGATATTCTGTTAGATAATGATAGATATTGAACGGCGGTAGCCAGGCATGAAGACTGACTGCAAGTTCAAATTCTGATAGATAGTATGTTGGGTTTTTCGCGGCGCAGTTGCAAATATCATAAGCGTGCGAACATGACGCCACGTGTGTTGAACCGTGAGACCTCTCCTCTTCTTATTCCGAACATGTGACGGATAAGATCGAGAATGCAAGATAAATTGCAAATGCTTTTGGCTTAGCCCGTTTCTCGGAAGAAAATCCTCGCCATCGGCATGATTGTAAAATCGACGACGGCTTCCACAGTTTACACTCACGGAGCAATATAGAGCATCTGTTGTTTTAAAAGCAAATATCAAAAGCAGCTGTGCTTTACCAAATGGTTGAAATGTTTATACTGGAAAAATGCTCCTAAATCTTCCATTTTTGTCCAACGAGATTTATCGAAAAATGAGATTAAAATAATATTTCATACCCGTTCGTGGTTTCAAGGCCAATTTCTCTGCCAAGGACGCCGGAGTAAAAGCGATGCGCCATTGTTACGCCCATGTCCCATCGCTGCAATTACATATATCGATCCGCGAGTAATTCACTTATTAATTATTGATAAGATCGCGTTGGTTCACGATTCCAATTTGCAGAATCTCTTTACGTACGAGGGAGCGCACACAGGAGAGAATGCTTACCTACGCGTAACTTGATTTATAGCCGGTCTGTAAACGGTGAAACGGAGAACACATAAGCTACCACGTAAAAATAGATTGACCCTGCCGTCGATAAAACCCTGCAAAGCACGAAACCCTTCAACGCAGGTAATTCGATATACGCGAAGAGAGGTGAATGGCGAGAAGCATTCTCACGAGCCACTCGTATGCATTTACAATGGGTTCCCTTTAGAATCCCGTATCCTGGCTATGAATAATTTCCTTTCTTCTTCTTTTTTTTTCTTACTCTATCCCTCGGCGGTAAATAATTTCGTTTTGTAATGCTCTCAACGGCGTATAATCGCTCTCGGTGGATGATTTTGAACAATGAGCGTAAAAAGCGCAGGAAGGTGATCGGTGCGTTCCCTTCCAGATCTTTTGTCTCACAAAGAAGCATTGTTTATAAGTTATAGTAATCGAGAATTGTATTTAGTAAATTAATTTCTGATTTATTATTTTCTCTGTTACGAAATATAAACTTCTAGCTTCTAGGAGCTGTTATAAAAATTATATTCTTCACAGAAAGTGTTCGTTGATAAGGATTGAATACGTATGTACGAGCATGCGTTTATGAGACGTGGAAGTATACAGTCTCATAAAGTGCGTAAGAGTAAGTAATTAATGCTTTAAGTACATAAGAATGATAGCGGATACCTACTGTTTTATGTTACAGTATCGATTAAATCTGTGTCTATTATACTGTACAATTTTTAAATGTCACGGTGAGTAGAGTACGTATAATAAAACATCGTGTATAGCTCAGATATCGATTTCAGTATATCAATATATTTCATAACAAGCTCTGTTATATATTATGTTTTGACTAGCACAGTACATCAATGCTTTTATTGATTTTTCTATTACGATCTTATATAACGTAACAGCCTCGTCGAATGACCCGACAAATATCGTGCAGTATCTACAATTAAACGTCGCGCAGCTTATATGATCCGCATGAAGCCATGAACACCATTATTCTTCTTCTATTTATGAAAGGCACATAAACTTATAAATAAGTATATTTTGCACACTGTTAAAATTTGTAGACTCTCGTTACACTTGACGATTTGTTTTGTGCATTACATAGCACACTGCTCGAGTAAATAAATACGTTCAGAAAAATAATAGAAGCACACGTTTTTAATATTTTGCTTTGTATAAAATGTACGGATTTCTTATACAGGAAGTCGAGCTTGCACTGTTTGTGAAATGTAAACGAATGTTAATATCGCTATTAGTACAAGGTAGTAACGCTCCCTCGACTACAGTAATACAAATTTTGGTCTATATATTACTACAGTTTAAACGTACGTTACACGGAGCGATTTAACTATTGCATTATTTTATGTATTAACTAAGTTCATTTATAATTATTAGTTCTCAAATGCACAATTTTATTTTAAATATATTAAAAACTTCTTTTGTATCTCTGTCATAAAAAATATGGAACGATTTGTAGCTGTTCGTACAACCTAAAGTATTTGTGATTTTTCACGTACTTCACTCGGAGTAGCGTATATTAAAGCTAAATACATAAATTATGTAAAACTCAAATATAAATTAACTTTCGAACGCCACCGCGTCCCTTTATATCATCTATAAAAAATATAATCTGTCAATAATGAAAATTAGCTGGATTTCGATTAAAAAATATGACAAATTTGTAAATGCCTTTGGTACGAATTTCTAGTGAATTCTCAATAATAACTTTATATCAACAATATTTGTTTTTAAATAAAATTTTTTTCAGATTGAACAATAGCATGTAAGACTTTTCGAAACCTCAAAACATTGACAAATTGTAAAAGATTTAATTATAATAAATAAAACAAAAATTCGAATGTTAAATTTACGTGAAAATAGAAGGAACGCGGTGATCCGCCAGGCAAGCGGTCGTCTTCAGACTCTAACTTGCCTTCGGGACGCTACCGCGTCCCTCGATATAGCTTGTTACACAGCAATTGTACATATATAACCAAGTATACACGTAGCTCAAATATGTATACTTATATATCAAATAGATTTCATGATTTTCTTCTCAAGTCTACGACATTTATGTTCGCCGTTACATCCAATTTGCAATGCTTCGCTTTCTGAAAACGATATTTATAAATGTAAAAGAGATAATATAAGTACATATTAATTACATGTGTTAGAATAAATACCATGTATAATGGAGGATCAGTTGGATGCGGATGAAAGCCTGTTTCTCTACAATTAGCAATAAATTCCAGTCCATACTCCGGTGTTAAAATAAAAAATCCTGTCCTGATGAAAACGAAAAGTCAAACAGTTTTTTAAAAATATACATACTAAGAAGAGTTATGTTAGAGAATTTCCTGTCTACTTACTCTTCGTGTTTAGGAGCACAAACAATAGCGATCGCCTCAGCCATCAAAAGTTGATATGCGCAGTGTGTATGAAGATCGACACTAGACAAAAATGCAGTCTGTGTAGGATGTGTCTGCAAAGTACAATTATCCTTTCAATAACCAAATTCTCTGAATTCAACTTTCGTTTGAAGTGGCGATTTGATAATTCCAAAAGCTACATACGTGTATCCAACCCAGGGTGATCAAATTATGTTGATCTTGATAGTCGAATATATCTTCCTCGTTGTGTGTCACGCAGGAATCTGGCGAGCCAGTTTGTTCAGGAATTAATAAATGAGTGACTAGTAATTTATTTCTTTCTACTTTCCCAGCAAGTATGCCGCAGGTCTCCTTATTACCCATGGTGTTACTGAAGGCCAGCATAAGGAAACTGGGCATTAATTTAGTTGGTAATACTATATCTCTTAAAGTAAAACTATCATGTGCAGGTTTCGTTGAACGATCTACAGCAGGTCTCCTAAAAGATAAAATGTTTGGTTAATCCTGTTTCAATTACTATAAGGAATTGAATATATATTTTAATTTCGTGATTACTTTTCTTTAGACGTTTGTGCAGGTAAATCAGTAGATGGGCTCACTAATGGCTTAGGAGATACACTAGGAATTCTTTTAAGTTTAGCATCATCAGGAGATATTACACTCGCAGTCATAGCAGCTTTCGCTGCTTTAACAGCTGCCAAGGCAGCGGATTTGTTTCTTTTTTCTACTTCTTCTCTCAACCTACGAGAACATCATATAAATAAGTACTATAAACAAAGATATTTCATACTAATATTAACAATTTTGGAAAATACCTTTCCAACTCTTCCTGTTTCAGTCTTTCCTTTTCTTTTTTCTCCCTCTCTTTGACATCTTCTAAATACTTATGTAATTCTGTTTGATATTGTTCTAATAATTGTTTCTTCAACTCTTCAGCTTTAGGCATTACTCTACGCAACGTTTGTTGATTCTCCTCTTTGTCTTTCAATCTCGCTGCATGAAAATCAGGATGATTTCTTATTTTTTCAACAAAAATCCTACAAGAATACAAGAATGTAAATTTGGATATAATGAATTACACTATGTGCCTAGGAGTATGAATTTATCTTACGTTATAAACTTGAGGTACAAAAAATATGCGTATTCAAGATCATCATCTTTTAGGCACATATCTGCCTGCCTAATCATTTCTACTCCTGAACGATAATATCTAAATAAATAGAAATATAATTAATGGCATAAAACAACTGATTAATTAAATGTAATTAATCCCAAATGTGATCACATATAATACCTTTGTGGTGGAATGTTACGATCTATTTCTACTGCGGAAGCATAATCGGCAATAGATTTTACCCGAGCTCGTGGGTCTGATATGCCAACATCCTTCCAAGGATAATGTTTGCCAGTCTTCGTCCCTGAATTTTCCTTGTTCATTTATAAATTTTAGGCTACCTTCCCCTCGAACGTATCAAATTTCGATTACGCCTACGAAGATTTGCGGTAAACTTATTTCTGTAAATTCTAAAATGCACACAAGCATTTACGACAGTTCAATCGTAACATACTGACGAAAACTTGTAATCAGTGTAACAATTTTGTTGATCATAAAAATCCTACAAATGTATATGTCAAATTAACGTGTCATCGTCATCCATCTGATATGTTTTATCAGTGTTACCAATAGGAAAATGAAAAATATGTACTGTTATCTGTTCTTTTATCAACAATTAATCCATTTATACAACGATTGTTTATCGAGTTGCAATGTAAATAAGATCGCCGTACTAGACGATGAGTATACGTGGAACCATTAGAGATATACATATGTATAGCCTCGAAACTCTTATCTTCTTAATTAATTTAATATAGTCATTAATAATTTTGTAATAAAACGCTGTCCTACATTATTTTTTTATCTTTTCGTCATCTAACGATCAAAGCAGATCGCTAGATGTAGGAAATAATTGACAACTGTTAGAAAAAATGATGTAAACTCCCTCTTTTCTTTGCAACGGCAATCGGCCGACTGAATGAAATACGACGCAACACGCAGCACGCAGCGCGCAGCGGTTCTGTCAGTGAGTCTGCTTATACTACTGTGTATAGACACGAGATTGTATAAATAATAGAAAATTTGTGCTGATGTATAAATAAATAATTAAAAATGGAAGAAAAAACAGATGGAACCGATGATAATGTTTCGCCACCTAAACAAGCTAAGACAGATTTCTCCTGTAAGTAACGTCTAGGTTATTAATTTCAGTAAAGATCTAATATATTCATGTTGAAATTAAAACTTATTACTTGTCTTACATGCAGCTGCCTTTAGTGAACTGAAAAAGTCGGAATTTTTTAAGGAAGAATTGCCTGGTCCGTCTAAACCTTCCACAAAATACAGTAATACGCTGTTAGTTAGTTTAAAACAAGTATGGTTTTTCTGTTCGTCGAAGCATTGTATTTATTTCTTATAAACGTACATATAATTTTCAGAAAGGAAATCCATTATTGAAATTCCTATCGAATGTTCTTTGGGAATATTCAGAAATTGTACCAGATTACATTATGGGTAAAAGTACTTGCGCCTTGTTCTTATCAATACGTTATCATCAACTCAATCCTGATTACATCCACGAGCGCTTGAAGGCATTGGGAAGCGCGTTCAACTTGAGAGTTCTTCTAGTTCAGGTCTACTTTAATAATATATATAATTATATATGATTGCATTATGTGCATGCTTTTACATTATATTACAGGTAGATGTGCCTGAACCTCAGCATGCTCTAAAACATTTAACAAGAATTTGTATTCTTGCTGATTTGACATTAATGCTGGCGTGGAATGCAGAAGATGCTGGTAAAATTATTGAAACATATAAGATTTATGAGAATAAACCACCCGATGCAATTATGGATCGCAGTGATACAGCACCATATCAGAAAGTATGTAGAACCACACATGAGAGTCATATTATGTTTTTTCAAATATAAAGATCATAATTATTTATTTATTTATTTATTTTCAGTTAGGTAATGCCTTGACAACAATTAGATCGGTGAATAAGACAGATGTCGTAACTCTTTTATCAACATTTGGAACATTAAAAGAAATAGTAAAAGCAGGACCAAATAAGCTAGCCCTTTGTCCTGGTATCGGATTACAAAAAGCAGAAAGAATCCACAAAACGTTGCACGAACCATTTTTGTATTCGAAGTCTGTGAAGCAATAGGAATAGGAACCCATAAATAATGTGTAAATTGGAACTTATTTATAGATGCATATATGTACATAAGAATGTTTTTATACTGTGTGTGATAGCTCTAGTATTCTGAATAAAATTTTTATATTTTTCATATATAAACTATATTTTTTTATACTGTTTCTGCTGAAAGTGTACTTATATGTATTGTTTATTGTACAAAAAAGTATCATGATGATACAGGAGTAATAAATTATAATACACCAGTGTTGAGCAAACAAATTTAAGGTATGATACATTCTTCGATTGCTTTCAAATTTTGACTTATAAAATATCCTCACGCGTACACATCTGTGACGTCCTACCTAATTGCCCAGTCTGTAGTCTATGATTTAAACAAAAAGGATGTTATCCCTTTTTGAACTTGAGTAGCAGTATCGATAAGATCATGAAAAGGCTTATCCAAATGAACGTGGAAATGAAGCCACTATAAACCGTGGGATTTGAGATCGACCATCCTCTAGCCATCATGACTCTCAAGGCTTCTGTGCTTTTTGTAAGTGGCAGGACATAACTGAGGTATTGTAATACGTAATGCATCCCTTCGATTGGCCAGATTATTCCACATAACATGACTATTGGTAAGAAGGAGCCCATTGCCAGGTAAGTAGCACTCCTTTCGTTGTCGCAGAAGCAAGCGATAGTGAATCCTAAAAAAATTAAGACGATTAAAATACGAGTAACCATAGTAGATGTTCTGTTTGACTGTTGAAATCGTTCGTACCGAAACACATGCCGCACAACCCAGTAAGAACGATCAGTGTACTGATCCAGCCGATGTC
>SMSR01015630.1:120301-184336 GCA_019453355.1 Ceratina japonica | reverse complement strand
GTGTAACAATTTTGTTGATCATAAAAATCCTACAAATGTATATGTCAAATTAACGTGTCATCGTCATCCATCTGATATGTTTTATCAGTGTTACCAATAGGAAAATGAAAAATATGTACTGTTATCTGTTCTTTTATCAACAATTAATCCATTTATCCAACGATTGTTTATCGAGTTGCAATGTAAATAAGATCGCCGTACTAGACGATGAGTATACGTGGAACCATTAGAGATATACATATGTATAGCCTCGAAACTCTTATCTTCTTAATTAATTTAATATAGTCATTAATAATTTTGTAATAAAACGCTGTCCTACATTATTTTTTTATCTTTTCGTCATCTAACGATCAAAGCAGATCGCTAGATGTAGGAAATAATTGACAACTGTTAGAAAAAATGATGTAAACTCCCTCTTTTCTTTGCAACGGCAATCGGCCGACTGAATGAAATACGACGCAACACGCAGCACGCAGCGCGCAGCGGTTCTGTCAGTGAGTCTGCTTATACTACTGTGTATAGACACGAGATTGTATAAATAATAGAAAATTTGTGCTGATGTATAAATAAATAATTAAAAATGGAAGAAAAAACAGATGGAACCGATGATAATGTTTCGCCACCTAAACAAGCTAAGACAGATTTCTCCTGTAAGTAACGTCTAGGTTATTAATTTCAGTAAAGATCTAATATATTCATGTTGAAATTAAAACTTATTACTTGTCTTACATGCAGCTGCCTTTAGTGAACTGAAAAAGTCGGAATTTTTTAAGGAAGAATTGCCTGGTCCGTCTAAACCTTCCACAAAATACAGTAATACGCTGTTAGTTAGTTTAAAACAAGTATGGTTTTTCTGTTCGTCGAAGCATTGTATTTATTTCTTATAAACGTACATATAATTTTCAGAAAGGAAATCCATTATTGAAATTCCTATCGAATGTTCTTTGGGAATATTCAGAAATTGTACCAGATTACATTATGGGTAAAAGTACTTGCGCCTTGTTCTTATCAATACGTTATCATCAACTCAATCCTGATTACATCCACGAGCGCTTGAAGGCATTGGGAAGCGCGTTCAACTTGAGAGTTCTTCTAGTTCAGGTCTACTTTAATAATATATATAATTATATATGATTGCATTATGTGCATGCTTTTACATTATATTACAGGTAGATGTGCCTGAACCTCAGCATGCTCTAAAACATTTAACAAGAATTTGTATTCTTGCTGATTTGACATTAATGCTGGCGTGGAATGCAGAAGATGCTGGTAAAATTATTGAAACATATAAGATTTATGAGAATAAACCACCCGATGCAATTATGGATCGCAGTGATACAGCACCATATCAGAAAGTATGTAGAACCACACATGAGAGTCATATTATGTTTTTTCAAATATAAAGATCATAATTATTTATTTATTTATTTATTTTCAGTTAGGTAATGCCTTGACAACAATTAGATCGGTGAATAAGACAGATGTCGTAACTCTTTTATCAACATTTGGAACATTAAAAGAAATAGTAAAAGCAGGACCAAATAAGCTAGCCCTTTGTCCTGGTATCGGATTACAAAAAGCAGAAAGAATCCACAAAACGTTGCACGAACCATTTTTGTATTCGAAGTCTGTGAAGCAATAGGAATAGGAACCCATAAATAATGTGTAAATTGGAACTTATTTATAGATGCATATATGTACATAAGAATGTTTTTATACTGTGTGTGATAGCTCTAGTATTCTGAATAAAATTTTTATATTTTTCATATATAAACTATATTTTTTTATACTGTTTCTGCTGAAAGTGTACTTATATGTATTGTTTATTGTACAAAAAAGTATCATGATGATACAGGAGTAATAAATTATAATACACCAGTGTTGAGCAAACAAATTTAAGATATAATACATTCTTCGATTGCTTTCAAATTTTGACTTATAAAATATCCTCACGCGTACACATCTGTGACGTCCTACCTAATTGCCCAGTCTGTAGTCTATGATTTAAACAAAAAGGATGTTATCCCTTTTTGAACTTGAGTAGCAGTATCGATAAGATCATGAAAAGGCTTATCCAAATGAACGTGGAAATGAAGCCACTATAAACCGTGGGATTTGAGATCGACCATCCTCTAGCCATCATGACTCTCAAGGCTTCTGTGCTTTTTGTAAGTGGCAGGACATAACTGAGGTATTGTAATACGTAATGCATCCCTTCGATTGGCCAGATTATTCCACATAACATGACTATTGGTAAGAAGGAGCCCATTGCCAGGTAAGTAGCACTCCTTTCGTTGTCGCAGAAGCAAGCGATAGTGAATCCTAAAAAAATTAAGACGATTAAAATACGAGTAACCATAGTAGATGTTCTGTTTGACTGTTGAAATCGTTCGTACCGAAACACATGCCGCACAACCCAGTAAGAACGATCAGTGTACTGATCCAGCCGATGTCACCTTCGCACGTGATTTTAAATATTGCGAACGCGAATATGAGGACCATCACCGTCTGACCTGCCATCACTAAAAACTGAGTGATGACTTGTCCGAAAAGAATTTCCGTCCCTGTAAGACCTGTTAACAGACACAACTAATTTAGAAAATAGTTCGATCGGATCGTTTTTATATTTATAATGATTCTTTTTCATTATTCACCGGAGACTAAACTTCTTTCGAGAAGACCTTCGTTCCTTTCCAGCAACATGGCACCAGACGTTAAAGCGACGGACAGGAAGAAGATTATCCTGCGATATAAAAATCATCAATCGAAGTCAGCTTAAAAAACCATGAGCATTTAATTGTCACTTACGTCAACATAACGCCGGGCGCGGCAAAGTCTGTGAAATTCGGTTCCAGAGGGCCATAAATCGGCGTTTCGAACTGTAAAAAAATGAATTGTTTCAAATCTTTATCGCCGAATGAAATTTTCTGAAATTTTTCAACTCACGTTCAACGGTATGTTTCCTACTTTTCGACTGAAATTGCAACTTATTGCTATGTCTCGAGCAAAGTCCAGATACGAATTATAAAAGGACCTTTTAAGAAGTTGCCCTATTTGCTGGTCTGAGGGAAGGAATCAAAAGAATTATTTACAACATTCAATAGCATTTTTATTTATACTTACTGGACATGTCCATGACGATGTCCACATTAGCGTAATCGATGCTCCAGTCGTCAACGTCTCTGCCCTGTTCTATCCTCTCCGATAGCGATTCGGAGTAATTTGCAGGGAACGTTATGGCACCCCAAGCCCAGCCTCGTTTGACTGCGTTTGTAGCTTCACTTTCGTAGTCGTATGATACAAGTTCAACCGATCGTTTCTCTAATTCCTCCAAGAATCGACAACTCATTCGAGTCCATTCGCAGCCCGGCATTGGTATGCAAGGTTCCTTACTACTGTTCAATTCATGGTTCACTACCGCTAGCTTCAAACCTAGTGGATCTTTGCCAATGGAGAGACAGAACAGAACGATCTGAACGACTGGGAGACCAACGATAAATAACATCATTCTGAAAAAACAGGTACAGCGTTAATTCAACATTAGTTTCTTTAATAATCCTTAACTTACCCAACGTTCCGCCACATCCACAAGAAATTCTTCCATATAAGAGCCTTCATGTGCTGGCCATCGAGCATCTTGAACTTCGAGGAACCTTCTTCTTCGGGTGGCAATTCCGAGACCTATCAATTATACAATTAATATCCATGAATTCTTAAAATACGAACAACGTCAAGAAGAAAGATGAGTAAAGAGTTGCACTTGCATCGGTGATGACAATGCTTTTCCTCCGGCTGGAAATACTGACGTTGTCGCCGAATTCACCGCTCATTTCGTCGTCTGCGTTCTGCAAAATGAATCTCAATCAATTTACTGTATGTAAGATCATATGAATCGATGAAAAAGGATAATTAAACAAGGTATGCGAAACGTACGACTTCAGGAGGAACACCAGTAACACTGCTGAGGATGCTGCTTCTTCTTCGAAGACCCATGTTCTGTCGCTTGCTGAGCTTCAGAAATACGGTCTCCAGGCTGTCGACGTTGTGGATCTCCATCAACCTCGACGGCGATTCTTCGGCCAATAATTTACCGCCCCTCATCAGACCGATCATGCCAGCTTGTCTCGTTTCCTCGATGTAATGCGTGGTGATGATGATGGTACTGTTGCATTCCTTCGTCACCTGGACCAAATGGTCCCAGATACTTTGTCGCAGAACTGGGTCCACTCCTACGGTGGGCTCGTCCAAAATCAACAATTCCGGGTCGGCCAGAAGAGTCGCAGCAAGGGACACTCTCCTCTGCTGACCACCTGACAAGTTCTTCACAAATCGGCCTTCCGGTGGCAATTGCAAGAACTGTTTTAAACAAATTTTTCTATAAGAATTCAAGTAAACTGTACAGAGTAAAATTATTTCCAAATACATAAATCGTTTCATTTTGTGTAAATAATTGTCATGGAGATGTTACATAAATGTTAAATAAAAAGATTGCACTTGAATCATTAGTCATACTGCTTGACAAAAAAAGATCAGCGGTCTAAGAATAAGAAAGCGGTATAAGAATTCAAGTAAACTGTAAAGAGTAAAATTATTTCCAAATACGTAAATCGTTCCATTTTGCGTAAATAATTGCCATGGAGTTACATAAATGTTAAATAAAAAGATTGCACTTGAATCATTAGTCATACTGCTTGACAAAAAAAGATCACCCGTCTACGTAAATATTTGTTAAAACCGCATAAATCATCATATTTCCTCGCGCACATCGGAATCAGTTTGATTAATATCATTTTGCGATATGAAAATTTTGACCCCGAGTCGCGATAAGAACTTGCCTTTATTAAAAATTCCAGTTTCTCGTCGACCTGTTTCGTGGACATGCCGGCGCACCAGCCGAAATAGATGAACGTCTCCCTGATGGAGAACTCTCCGTACAACGCTATTTCCTGTGGCATGTAGCCTACGCGTGGTCCAGGGACACCTGATCCTTTGGAACCAGGTCTGCCACCCAGCACCCAGATCTCGCCGGAGTTCAGCCGCCTTCGGCCCACGATGCAAGAAAGTAATGTCGTTTTTCCGCAACCACTCGCACCGAGGAGGCCATATCTGAAGATGGAAATACGTCGAGAGATTTTATTTAAATTTTCACCCTAAGGTCCCATCAATAGACGAAGGTCCCGATGAGATAAACACTAATTGTAAGATAGTGTTTACTCGAATGGTTATTTCAAGCGTTACGATATAGAAAAAAATGACTTTTAATGCGGCGCATGCATTATGGAACCTCTGGCTGAAAAAGCTTGTTAATCGACGCGTTACCGGGAATACGTGATGCACTCGATGTTGGCTTTAGAGAAGAAAAGTGACACGGCCGGGTTAGCCTTCACGTATGAGAGATCAATGGGCATTACTACGCGTGTGTGAATTCGTAAACACGGTAAATTTGTGAGGAAAGAAAAATATGAATAATGAAACTCATACTTTTTATGTTAATCGTCCGCGATTAAAGGTCGAGACGGCTTTTAAAAACCTCCGGGCAAAGTCTTCTACGCAACTTGTGAGTATCTATTTCGCTTAGAAAAAGGTAATGTTGTTCTATCGCTGATTTTTATCGAGAACTTACGTACGCGCGTTAATAAGAATTACGTGAGATCGAAATAACGCAGGAAGTCGATCGTATCTCGTCTTTTAAGCGAATTCATTTGAAGCGAATCGCTGAGTGGCGTGAAAAGAAATTGACAGAACTTACATCGTGCCTTTCGGCACGGTCATGTTTAGTCCGTCCAAAATAATGTTAGCATTATTTTTGGGACCGTATTTTTTAAATGCTCTCCGCACGCATACCGCCTGTCTCTTTCTCGTGTCCAAAGTGGAGGATTGCGTCTGGAACTGCGATCTGCGCGTTTTCAGTTCCAAGGAGGCTGACGGTGGGACTGACGGGGAACTGGCGGTCTCCATTTCTACGATAAAAATATATAATTCACATACAAATCGTCGTAAATTGCATTTGAATTCCAAATACATAAAACGACGTGTCATCATGTTCAACTTTAAATGAATTATTTATTCAATTAGTTATTCAAACGAAAATCATTTTCCTTATCCAAAATTGACTGTCAATTACACTTGTACCTGTTTGATAAATAAGTGCCTGATACACTCGTCCATTATGTTACATGACTTATCGTCGGAGCTTCTCTTAAAAAATCTTCCGTAGAAACACGATGACGAAGGACGTGGGTTCATACGTAATCGAACGTCTGTCGCGTGTAATTCTCCAGTGATGTAACGATTGTAACAGACTCACTCTCACCTATCTGGTCCAGCCAGTCGGGAGAAGCGAGTTCCAAACACGTGGAATCGATTCTGATTACCAATCGCGGTGTTCGATTCACCGGTCACTCGGCCGATTCAACTTAGCCTACGTCTCTTTCCCTTTTATCTTTCTCCCACTTTCCTTTTCAAAAAACTGCTCGACCTTGGTTCGCAGTTTCGAGCTTCAATCTCGGTCCGGTTAAACGAATCTTTTCAGGGACGCGCCTATATTTTTCGGACGATCGTATGTAGAGCAGCCTGACTCATACAGCCTTCTATAATTTCTTCTCTTATGTACTTTGTCATGTAACTCGTTTTTAATCGTCTGTCGTATTGAGAGGTTGTCATCCAGACTTCACTGCATATTTTTGATATCTTTGGAATTTTCTTACGCATAAAAAATTAAGATAACGTGACATTGAAATTATACTGAATGATAATCGAGAATTTATTGGAGTTTTTTAAAACAGAGAAAAAATATTTGAATTTAAATGACGCAGCTTGTAAATGACGTTATGACAGATAAGATTACAGACGGAGGATTAAATTATTTTGCCATAAATAAATGAATTTCAATTTAGGCAATGGTGTATTTAGTGAATTTCAATCACGAGTATTTTTTGTATTGTGGAAAAGCACGTTCACTTTCTTTCTCCTACGTTTTGTTCGATCAAATGTTATTCAAATTATATTGTAGCAGGACACGAGTTTTGCGCAACGACTTGATTCCGCCTGATCATCGCTTTTTCTCTTCGGAGATTTATTGGATACGTGCAACACGAACAGCAAATCATACGATTATGATCGTCGTGAAATTCATCGAAATTGACCTCGTTAAATCACTAGGAATTGACAAACATGACGTAAACCTGTCCCGGGTTTTGATTTTTATACTTCGTCTAGAAGAAATCGATTGCAGAAAATTTGACATAAAAGATTATTCTTCTCGTGTTGAGACGAATAAAATCAATTCTAGAAACTATGCGAAGAATGAGTGGCTTGCGAATTATGCGTGGAAGAACGTAAGAAAACGTGAAAGGCGATGCGTCTGATAAATATCCTCGATTTCCTTGCAGGTTGGAGGCCGGTGTGCAAGTTCATTGAAAAAGTCATTAGTCGCTCGTGCGAAAGTCCAAAGAACTGGAAACTAATTAAACGCGATCTGCATGAATCTCCGCAAACATTATAAAAAAGGACTAACATTTTTATTAAGCGTAGATATACATATTATATGTATGAAAAATATTTATCATATTTGATTTAAGAAATTTTATTTGTTATGCTCATAGTTAAAATAATTCATTGCCAGTTTTAAGAATATCAACGTTTGCAGAAGGTACGTAAAATATTTACTGGTTTCGCAAGTCTCGAATCCGGATATCCTTGAATTGTTCACCAACACGAGGAACGGTTTCCTACCCTCGTGGAAAGTTTATAAAACTCTGTCATCAATTCAACGATATTCATTTCACGAATTAATAACGAAGGTGAATCATGAACTAATGACGATGACTATTAAGAAAGTTTGAGACAAAAACCTTAAGAATTGTCATTAATAATAATTCTATTTCTCTGGCAGTTTGATAGTATCATTGAAAGAATTATCATTCTCCACGAGTTTAATGATTGAAAACAGGAAGTAGTTGTACGCAAGTCATATAAATGATTTCAAATATACCGAAGACGCGATGAATTTGCATAGAACGGCAATGGTTCAAGGAATGCCGCGACATTGTAAGGATAAGATAAAGAGGAAATTAGGTCACGTAGCAATCAGAACGCAATTTGAAATGGTGATTTTCTTCTTGAGACAGTATCTAAAAGCAAAGTCACAAGTCTAAAGTATTTTTTTAATTCTAAATCCTAACTCTTTCACGATCTAATCGCGCGTGTTTCGAAAGTTTGAAGTACACTGTATCTATTAAATAACACTAATTCAATTTTACTACATGCTTTCATGAGTCACTCGGCTCGTACACACTAAAAAGTAATAAATTATGCAACGCCGAGTTGAAACTGTGAATTCAGGCACACCGCACAGTATTCAAATAAAATTTCGCACACCGTTTACATCATTTTTATTTCCAAAGGAAGCACCAAAAATTTCCGTACATGTTCACACACAAAGGATTGTAACACTCGTAACAATCGTTGCAACGGTTGCATTACCACGCGGACCAAACGGTTACTCAATTACCGAGGAGTATACAAACAAGTAAAAGTGTAATTGTTCCACAATCCGATTTTTCAATTTATAAAATAAATAAATTCATTAAATTTTAAAGATTTTCGTGAATAACTTCGCTAAATTAATTTGCTTATTATTCTTATTTCACAAATCACGCGTGTACTAACCTGCGACAGGGTCTTCGGTNTGCTCAATTACCAAGTCGTACACAAACAAGTAAAAGTGTAATTGTTCCACAATCCGATTTTTCAATTTATAAAATAAATAAATTCATTAAATTTTAAAGATTTTCGTGAATAACTTCGCTAAATTAATTTGCTTATTATTCTTATTTCACAAATCACGCGTGTACTAACCTGCGACAGGGTCTTCGGTTAACAACGAGCACCAGCTTCCTCACCAGCGAGCAACGAGCGTCAAGTAAATCCTACGAGTCAGTTACATCGCACGATCTCTGTTGGCCCCATAGTCGTCGACTGAGCGTCTCAACAATCTATTACGCGCATCGATCACTTTTAATACGAAGATTAATCGGGTAGACTAGTTTTTCTATTTCACTTTTTTGTTTCCCAGACTCACCGTCTTCTTATGCGTAAATTTTCAAGCGAATTAATCTCTCTTCTTGCTATACTGTTTTTAAACTACCGACGGCGGTAGTTATTCAAGAATTTTCGAGTAAACACTGTGAACACACTGGAGAGAAACGGGTTGGGAAACAGGTGACGCGGTGGCGAAGTGACCTGACCGCGGTGCCACTGAGAACTGACTTGGCTTGCCACAGGATAGAGAATCAAATGCTTGTGCAATACGGCTTGTCGAAGTTGTGTTCACCGCCGCGCGAATGGCCAGACTTTGCAGTGGGGGCAAACGGTGGGCCTTCGCTATTATAAACATACGTTCGTCGTATTATATTCGCGGGTCGAGCCTCACGGTTCACGGATCGTTCTTCTCCGTCGAGATCATCGAAACTGAGAAGTATCGTCAATTAAACAACGATTCCAGTCGCTGAGAATAAAGTGATCTGCATCGAATGTTTTCTAGAGTAAGTTCCAGAAGCTGGAACAGGTTTTGCTTTTTTTCCTGTTGCTGAAACTGCTGGGATTCCCTGAAGAGATTTTAATGCTTTTTGCTGAGACGACCTCTGCAGGTAGACAACCTTGGAACCTGTTTCGATAAAAGTTTGCTCGTGCGTCAGAACACTTGAAATATTAATGCATTCATTTTGGGACCATTAGTGGCCATTTCCGATCCGGAATTTTAATAAATAGTTTTATAAAATTTTGTAATATGTTATATTCTACTTATATTACTAGAAAATTGTTTTCAATTCCAAAAATAGATATGCATTATTGTTTTCTTCTTTTTCTTATCGCGCAGAGTTAAATGTGGATCTGAATATTTAGTTGTATGCGCGAGAACCCTTGGAATACAAGTTGTAAATGTGCTCGTAAAAAATTATCATAACAGGTAAGCGGATCTGCGAATTCACCGTGTATTTGCACGGGTAGTGCGTACAGTCCAGCTCGGACATTATGTAAATGATACGCGCGCGTAGCTCTTCTATTCACGCGTTGAAGTCACCAAGAAATTCGGTAGATCGTTATTCCGCGACTTTACTATTACGCCGATCCGAATCGCACGAGGCCGGTTTCAAAATGCAACCATCCCAGGAAACGCTTCGCTCGAATTAAGTGAAATTGGAATAGAAATCAGGTCGGCGGTTTACCAACGATTATTAGCAAACAACATTTTTCCCTTCTTCCTTCGTTATTTTTCTCGTATTTTTTTTAAGCTTGTTATTGTTTCAAAATTGATTCCAATTTTCCAGCAACGTTGCAGCAACGCGCGATGAATGAATCAGTGAATGTGAGTCACGAGCCATGAATTTTAATACGCAATGCGAATCTGGGTGATACATAGTGTACGCAAGAATGTTGTTTTCACGGTTGCCAGCCGAGAACTATTACAATTATTTATAATAAAAACTGTTCCGATTTACTACGTTTAATTTGTATTAAGTAACGTATTAAGTAAGGCAGCGATAGATAATCTTATGTATTTAACAAACGCGAATATCTCTGTAATTATCGTACGCATTTGTAATTAATAACTACGAATTACAAGTCTCGGATACATAGGCTTCTGTTATATCATTTTAATATTCAGATCGTGGACGTGGAATTTTTATGCCGATGTGTAATTATCGCCTGCAGAATCAAGATGCTGCACGCTGGTGTCACTTTGAACCTAGCTCAAGGTGATTCGAGTATCTTATTTTTATTAACGAGATGCATAAATATAGTGTACTAGTGTAATTACTCTCGAGCCTCGTTTGCAGGCAATGCATCATCGAAAACGAGATTCATGACAGCGAATTATATCACATCATACATTAGATCTGCTTTACTTCAAACTATACCAAAAAACTGCTTCTCATTAACCATCGAAATATTGTTAAAATTATTTACTATTTCACGTAGTTACATTTTTTTAAGGAATCGTATCACCGAGGAAATAGGCTTGAGAGCGCAAGAAGAATTTAATGGGCATTGACCTTCATCCGAGGTTGAAACGCTCTTAGAATTCACAAAAGAGAGATCATTCCCCTTTTACTTAGTCTACTTCACTTTTCATGAACGATGCTGTCAGCTGTTACGAATAATATTCGTCGTCTTTAACAGTCATTGACAGATTTCTAATTATCATTCATCCTTATCATTCTCCACCGTTCTATAATTTATCTTCCTCGACTTTTTTCAGTTCTTCACATTGCAATTTCAGTCTCAGAATTTTAATTATAATAAATTCAGAATTTCAGTTCTCGGTTTTATCCTTCCAACGTTGATAACACAGCTTCGATTTCACCTTTTACGTCCAATTGACTACACACCTCTATAATACCGTAGTGAAATGATTTAGAGTCAATAATGACAGGATTAATCTGTTTGAACGGCATAAATAAATTGATCGGTCGGCTCGGTTCGCAGGTAGAAGTTTGATTGCGACACGCGGCGATTTGCGGTGTTCCGCGCTCGTTGCCACCGTTTCAGCGCAACACGCGGGACCGCGTTCGGCGCGAGCAAATTTCTTAATGCCTTAATGAGCCTCGCTCGCTCGACGCGCGAAACTGTGAAACGCGAGAATCCTTGCCGTGTTGACATCGCCGAATGTGGCAACCCTTTCAGACAAATGATCGATTCTCGTAGTTTAAAATGCGACGCCTGTATGCGAATAAATTTGTTCTAATCTAGACTCATAATACGTGTTTACCATATTGAACGCGACTTTTCTTTCTGGACGCCAGGTTGACAGGCGGTCAAAGATATTTTAATGAGAATACTTACTCCTGAATAAGCTAGTCAATAGGACTGGTTAACGGACAAATGGATTCCTATTAGAGATTCTGAAGAATTCTTTATCTGATTACGGAAACGTCTCAACGTGATCACCGTGTCAAAGCTACAAAAAGTCTGTTACGTCTGTGTCTCCAGATTAATTTCTTTCGTTCCATCGATTATGCTCGTCTTAATATACCTTTTCAAGGAGTAGCAAGAACAACCGTGTTTTGCTTGTCTTCCCGTTCTTTTCGATGTACGTGTGCGCGCATACATCATTTTCGAGCGTTAATTGCTCGTCTAACGTGGCTCTGTCCACTTTGGACCGACACGTGCATTTCCGTTTGACCAATGCGCGTGAACTTTGCTTTCAGCCGAGCGAAAAAGGAAGCCTGTTGAAAGAATCCATTCGCTTTATATGGCTACCCCAGGAAATGATTAGACGGCGCGAATTGCGCGCGCGGCCTTCGATCCGGTTCTTCGGTTTGGCAATGCCGCTTTGATGAGCGAAGTTTGTGATAACGATCTACCATTTTTATAATTAAATTAACGTATACTTTATACCTTGGACTTCAGAACTTAGTGTTGGAATATTTTGCATAAAAAGTTGTTAAAAAAAGTCCTTGAAAAATGAATCCATTCATGAAATTAATATGTTTCTATACAGAACTGTTGCTAAATCGCCTCCAAGTGTCACTGTGAAAGGATTTATTTATGGTGTGACATTGAAAAATGGAAGGGAACGAAAGTCGTTCTCTTGGTATGCAAATTCATTGTTAATCCTTGGGCAAAAATGATTGCACTAAAAGACTGAATTTCTATTAGAGACATATACGTGAAGTAAATAAATCTACGGGTAACATGTTCATAAATTATGTACAGAGTAATTAATATAAGATTATCATTCATTAAGTAGTTCAGTAATTGGATCAGTCGTTCAACCAATTAGGAACATCAGATGAAATTTATTAATCAGAAGTCACAGGAACTTGAACGATATATCAATGAAGATTCTGAAATTTTATTAGAACAAATTCTAACTATAATTGTTTTCACATTCCAATCATATTCACAGAGGCTATACTTTTTATGCGTACACCATATAAAAAGTTATTATTTAATGATGTCCGATGACGTCTTTTAGCTCGGAATCAATTGCTGACGCAAGCATAAGAAGTCAGCGAAAAACTGGCTAATAGTAATCAGACGTACTAGATAATAACCGAGCATTTTTTACGGAAATCGGTAATTGATAATTACTGGCAATATCTGTCATCGCGATAAAAGATAAATACAAGTATCGATCTTAGAATATTTTATCTGTCGATGTTATAAAAGAAACAGAAAGGATCTACTGGCTGGCGTTCCATTATTTTTATTGGTAGAGAGAAGAGAGATCGGTTACGAAAGGATATAATGGGCATCGAGCAAGGAAAGTATACTCTGATTCACATTGGCTTCTTCGGCGCTCGATTACGCAATGGGTTTTTACTTTCCTCGGAACGATTAACGGTGCACAAAGAACGCCGGATTAGGCACTTTCCATTTCACTAGCCGCCCGTGAATCGTAACTCAATAATTACCGATACACTCGCCTCAGACGTTTATGGGAGGGCCACTAAAACTGTTGGATCATCGAAATTGTTGGAACTCGACTTTAAACTGCTTCCTCGCCGTGCACGTACAACAGTCAGACTTCACGTTAGGTGGTACATGCTTTCCTTTGAAGGCGAACATTAACCTTTCCCATTCCCAGAACATCTCTGACGCCTCAGGCATTCCAACGATGTGCCAATGGTACCTGCTGTCACATTCCTTTTCACGAATATTTTATTCCGCTCATTAATTACTAATTTCAGAATAACGAATCGATGTTACATAATAATATGTACAATGCATAATGAATTATCTTTATGCGAAATTTAACAGTCAAATGAGCAATTAACATTTGCAGTTTTGGGGTAAAGTGGAATTCAGAAGAAGCCTTGCGGAACAATGGCACTGACACGTTTCGCAAAGAACGGCGAGGTCGTCGGGTATATCAAGTGGTAAACCAGTTTTCATTTTCGCGGCCTAAGACGAATACACAGGTATTCACGCCTGATTATTTCGCTGAGTAAGTTCCGCCGTCGCGATTAGCGCATCAGTCGATTACGTCGACGTGTGACAAAGAATTCAGACCGTTCAACCGAATGTGTGCGGCCAGTTTGAGGATAATCTGACGCTGCGAGATTTTTTATAAACATAATTAATGCGTTTAATATCGGACGACGATAAGACTGATAATTCTTCGCATTTATTTAAAAGACGAAAGGCACCGACGTTACAAAACGAAGAAAGAATTTACGAAAAAATTTCTTATGTAACACCATTTACTGTGATCTCATTAGAATAATTTTAAAAGATTATTGCGTAACGTCTTACGCATGAAATCGATGAACCGGGGAGAAAAATTTGAGAAGAGGCCTTCTTCGAAAGAACGATTTTTTCGTTGATCCGAGGCGAAGACGATGCCCCGGCGATTCGCGATGCATTATTCAGCAATTCTCAATCACTGTCAAATCGAATGTCATCCGTACGCGTTTACGCGTTTCTAACGCGTCGTACCGGCGACGTCCCGCAATTTTTTTCACGATCCCGCGGCCGAATACATTATCGAAGGAGGTCTTAATCGTTTCAGTTATTTTCAGCTGGACTTCTTACCAGCTTTTTTTCGGCGTGAATCCATTGAAGTCATTAGAAGTCATGCGGCGCCGTATAAATAGTACTAATCGACTTTTTAAATGTCGGACTCGCGTTAGAAGCGGAGAAAAATATCACAACTTCAATATTTGCTTTTAACGTGAGCGCGGTATTCGGGTCTGTAATGACTGAAATCTCGCGTCTGTTCGTCGCGATCGACTATTGACAAGGAACAAATACGCGGAAATTGCATGGTACTCTGTACTATTTGCATTCTGACGCGTCACATCGGGAAAAGATACGTGTCATGGAATATATTGAAGCGTTTGGAAAACAAATTTTCACAAGGCCGCGCGTACAGTTCGCTCGTTCCTATATTCCTCCGGATCGGATCTTTGAATCTTCGAAGTGGAGGGGGATAAATGAAATAGAGCCGTTGTTTTATTAATAGGAAATAATGTTTATTATACAGTGTACATATTTATTAACTTCATTTATTTTATTTCTGTTATAAATTTTATATTAATAATTGTATTATGGTTTGCCGAGCGACGAATGCCTTAATCAGTGTGCGCTTAATCTATAACAATCTCCGTAAAAAGTATAGAAACTTCTGCTTTTTTATTTTGTTTGTTTATTTTCGATTCGTTCCTTCTCTCATCGATATTCCATCGACCCACAAAGTTAATCGTCTTTCCCCCCCCCCGACCCACCCCGCGAAACATCGATCGCCGTGAGTTTATACCACCAAAGAGTATCGCCAAAATATGTTGCGCTGAAAACGGCATAATCGTTCGGCATATACAAATAATAGTCGAAGTTAAAGTAATTGGTTGGCGGATTATTTATCTTCCCTTTTTTTTCCCTATATTCATTTATGCCGGCCGCGCCGTTTCGTGGTAAAGAACGGCGCGCCGCCGCCCCCGCGCCCAAACTCGCATGGTCGCGATTTACATATTCTCCAAAATTTTTTCATCCCTCGAAATACTTCTCACCCTAGGATTAGTATTTGTTATCAATTATTTTTATAATATGCGTAATAATATAAATAATGTTGTTAATATAGCTATACTGATTACCGTTTCTTTAATGATAAACTATCTGAATGATACATTTTTCTCTGCTAATGGCCATGTCCGTTTAGCTAATTATGTAGTTTGTATGTGAGCTTTGAATGGGATAAGGTACGTCGTACACAAAACTTTTCGGCTCGGCGTAGTTGTGTTTTTTTTTTCTTTTTTTTTTCTCTCTCTTCCCTTTCTTCGTGAACGTAACCGGAAACGAGAGAACGAAGGTAACGGAACCGAGAACGAAACGAGAAATGAACGATGTTCCACAAATACAGGAACACGTTTGTGGCGTGAAAACGCGAACGTCGAGGAACCTCCCTCCGTTTGTCCGACGCGTGAGAGACCGTTGTTCGCACAGCGATTTCTTGTACTCTCTCTCCCGTCTACCCCGGCTTGGAATCATTCGCGCGGTCCCTTCCGTTCGAAAGGAATAGACAAAGGCCCGGCCGGCTCCTTGGAAAGGAGCCCGGCGCCCGTGCAACGTAAAGGTGTGTACGAGTTTTGCATGCCAAGGGTCGAAAGAAAAAAAGGAACTCTTATCAACGACACGCAAAACCGTTCTCCACGATCATCGGCGAAGTGTAGGTTCCCTCGAAGTGCGCTAAAAAATTCTCACTCGCATCCTCTCTCTCCCTTTCGCCCGGTCTCCCGTTCTCTCCCGCCCATTCTCTCCACTACTTCTCGCACACGTCACCGTGTTCTAGTCTTGATATTATAAATGTACGACGTTAATACAATATGTCTGACTGAAATTCTGTGTCAGTGTGTGTAATTTCATTTTAATTTTTGTTCGTTTGTTTGTCTGTTCTCGCCTCTGCTTGAATGTATGTATCTAGCTTCCTAACATAAGTGTTAAGTATAATTAGTTTTTATTTTTATATAATGTATTAGTTTTTTCCCTCGTTTATAATCATAATAATAATCATAATAATAATAATAATGATAATAATCGTCATCATTCCGCAATAATCATAATCGATAACCATAATAATAGCAATAATAATCGTTAACCATCATCGCAGTCGTGATCATAATCGCGATGATGCCTGTTAATTCGATATACATTATATATTTATATATTGCACGTTTCTTATGAAAATAATAATTCAACCTGGCATATATTCCGTTCACGCTGTCCTCCCAGTTCCTCACCTCGTATCAACGGTTCATCCCCTCGTCTCTCATTTATCGGCGACTCTTCTCTTGTTTCCCATCGCGCGCAGCTTACGCGTCCTCGCCCTCCACGCGTTTCCATTTCGTCTCTCCCTCGTATATCCGCGTTATCATAGACTTTTACAATAACAATTCTAGCGCCGATAGAAACGGCCGAGCTGCAACGAGTTTCTCTCAAGACTGGACCGGAAAACGATCAACCAATCGCATTATATTACATTATTTTACACCGACATTTACGTCCTCCCGTGAAATAATTAACATTCGTAACGCCCACGGCCCCACGCCGTCCTTGACGGAAGTTTTAAAAATTTTACCCCAAGACTCGCCACGGCCACGAAGACAAGTTTTCACAGCTGCACCATGTATTCACTATTTACATAACGACGGTACTCTATCGAATTCTCATTTAATTAATCGTCTCGTTCACCGACGTGCCCCCCGCTTGCGCTCTAAACCCCCCCTCGATTGTTTTTTCGACGTCGACTCTGCGATGCTCGATTTAGCGATGAAAGAACACGCCCCGTTGTTCGTTGTCTTCGAAGCCTCAGCAAACCGTGTTCAACCTTCTCGTTTAACTATTTCTTTACTTCTAAGTACATATATTATAATATTAAGATATCTCTACAACCGCGTCTGTCTCCTACCATTGTTCCGCGCGCGCGTCCTCGTAAAATTTATCGCGTTGATATGCTAAAACACTTCTCCTCTCTGCTTATTATAGTAATGGCGCCCTTGTTTCTAGTTTCGTTACGTTCCCTTGGCCCCCACTGACTTATCACCGTTATCTCTTTTTTTATCTTCTTCTCTCGCCTGCGCATACGTTCGCTTATGTACAACAATCAGCAATCGTCGTATATGAATTTCCACGCTGTCTCCACGGACAGCTCTCTCTCTCTCTCTCTCATTTCAATATAATAATTTTCTTTGGCTACGTGTAATTAGTAATGTCAATAATAGCGACAATATGTGATAAGAATCACGAATAGATTTAACGGTGTTAAGCAGCGAAGATACAAAGTACTAGTAATAGAGATAATCGTCAAACAAGTATAATAATCGTTAACCAAAGTGATGATCTTCAACCCTAAGCTGTCACGCATTTCCAGGTCGCCGTAACCCAACGCAATTTTTTACGACTTGTACTTGAAAAATTCTAGTATACAGTTAATTGTAAGAAATTATGTTAATTATTTTCAATGGAAAGAATTTGTTTCAAAATTGCGCTTTTATACTTTTAGCTAACATTATATTTTCAAGATATGTTATTTTAATAAAGGTAATTAATTTGTGAATAAATTTTTTGACTCGAGAAAATCAATGCTAGACTCATGGTTTCTTTCCATTTTTTCAAGTACAGTCATGTGGGTGTTGGTGACCCGGCGCGACAGCCGAGGGCAAAGAATATTATTTCTAGTAATTATATTATTTTTATTTATACATATTAATTTATGTTTTATCATTAGTAAAGATTAATACTGTTGCGCCAGTTATAATAATTCTCCCATCGGATTACAATAGTTTATTGAATCAATCGTCCTCCTTCCTCGACGCCTCACCTAACTTACAATGTTCTAATCACATCGCGAATATGAATTTCGATTAGTCTAAGAAGTCCATGCTCGCACGACCTCGGATCGTAAACAATCACAGTTATTCAAGTGATCAAAACTGAACAGCGAAACCTCGTTCGGACGTTTTCGTTCATTCTTGGTATGGAATTTTGATCGAACGCAATTCGACGCTGCGTTTTACACAAATATAACCGAGGAATTGTACTAAAGCCAGTTTATAATATAGTATGTATATATACTATCGTATTAGTTTTCCGTATGCTCGTTTAGTACAATGATAATTTCTAAGCGAGAAGGGTGGTCGAGGGCGAGACGCGTCGTCGAGGGGAAAGAAGAGAAGGGCGTCACCGGGCAAAACGTCACCCACGCATGCAGCGAACGTTTTTATCATTATTATTTTTTTTTTTTTCTTTTTATGTACAAGTCCCTTGGGCCCGGGGCGGACGTCGACGAGTTTTCGGAATCGCGAAGCACCGGCGGTTCCTGGACCGTTTCAGAATTCGCCGACCGCGTTACATATTATCACGTGAGGCGGAAAGGAAAGATGAAGAGGGGGAATCTCGTAATCCTACTTCCGGCGATCCCGAAGACCTCGAGGTCCGCGATTCGGCTGAGGAGAAAAACTTGCATTGTATATCGGTGTTTGATTATACTACGCAACGTTTTTTTGGGCCCCGGATGCGAAAGAACGGCCAGGGCCGCCGATTACAAAATTTTTTTTTTTTCTTTATTGTATGTCACTCCGAAATCAACAATAAAACTGATTTCACTTCGCCGATTTCTGTATAATTTATCCCTTCTCTCTAAAGGCAAGAGGATACCTCCATATTCCCTTTTCTTCCCGCGCGTGTGTGTGTGTGTATGAACATGTGTGTGTATGCGAGTGTGTACAAATGTATCTATATGTATGTATAATCGATTTATTTTATCGAGGTATAACGCGTGTACCCACGTACACCCGTGTCTCTACATGTATTTTATGTAAGTATATATATCTCGCTCACTGCCTACCTTTTGTCTTTTTCATTTTTTTTTTTCTCATATTAAGCGATGCGTGTGTGTACCTGCGTACTCGATCCGCATTCGCACCTCTTGCGCCAACGCTCAATTATCTTTCCCTATATTTAATATGTAAAAATATACAGATTAAGTTAGTCGTAAATACAGTTAAAAAATTTTACATTTTTAGCTTTTAGTATGAGATGCAGTCAAGTCGCTTTCAGAGATGATCCAGCGGTCGGAAAAAGCGAACCTTAACCCGAGAACGCGAGTGAAACGTCATGCCTGATATATCGTCGATCGGATATTTCGCCGGATACAACGAATCACGTAATCGCAACACTCCCGGCAGTCGTGTACGCGTGCACGCGTGTCGCCTCTCCGATAGAAACAGTTTCCTATCACATTTTCAAACAAGACCGGAAACCTACCGCCGAGCCTGTATAGTCCGCGTTACACGACTGCTTAAAATTCGATTATCATTGTTGTATCCGCTACCTCGGTTCGAAACAGAAACATCCAGCTTTTGTTTTAGTCGTTATTTCATTTTATTTTTTTCTTCCAGAGAAATTCTAAACTTCGATCTCGTGGCTAATAGAAGCTATCGTAAGTTCTCCTCTACGCGTCACGGTTTCTAACTAAAGTAGCCGCAGACACTGCCAATTGTATCTACGATCGTCGAGATCTCTGCAAACGAGTTGTATAAGTCAGTCTCAAAATTAGTTTGCACACCATCGTGGTACATAAAACTCCGTCATATTTCATTTAATTGTATCCGCGTTTCGTTCAACGAACGACAGCTGCTCGATATACGCACCTATGATACGACGTTCCGTTAACCTGCCACGAGTTCCTCACATTTTTCTCCTCAACAAAGAAGCTAGTAAAATCGGTACTGTAATAATTAATACAAAGTTTGCTGCGCGCTCTAACCGCGTTTTCAATTTTCCCGTTTCCTTCATTTTTTTTTTGCACCCGTTAAAAAGCTATCAGGCAAACACGTAACGAAATTCCATACTTTTTTTTTCTGGACGGTACGTTCTGGGCGTGACTATTCCTCTCCTTTACTTAGGCAGTTGCTAACTCTTAACTATTTTACACGTATCTCCGGCAACTGTCGCGTAGACTCGATAAAACACCCAGTTATCTTTCGTTCAGCGTTTTATCTTCGAAGCGAGTGGAACCTCGATCGGATCGAATCGATTTCTATCCCGCAGGTAGAGCTTTGAGTTTGTTCTCGATCTGCAAACAATCGTCACTTAATTAAATCTCCTCGCGGCCGCTGTGATATGCGAAACACTGTGTGTTGAAACCCGAATCCCGGAAACAGAAGTGAGAATTTTCTTCGACGTCGGAGAGTCGAGGCCGAAAAGGTTCGAGGCGAGATCCTATCTCGAACGCGCTTCGTCCAGTGATTTGAACGCAATTCGTTGCTGCTTCGTGCGAAAGAACCACTTGTTAGCCAACTGTTGCATTCTGAGCAGGCGCCGAAGGGGCACATTATAATTTGCCAGAATCGAGCCACTCCTCCATCGACCTTCTTCCTCTATTAATTCCCGAATCAACGAAATTCTTACACCGTTACGAAGAGGTAAACGAAAAATTTCGATCAACGTGAACGATGAGAAGAGAAGATCGAAACGAGAAAAGATCGTTTTTTTTAAATCGTGTTGCATGTCTCCCGTCGAGTCGCGCTCGAAGTGAAAATTAATTTGGAAGATTCATTGTTGGCACAATATTCCGTGTTCAAACGTGCTGCCTTCGAAGTACCGACTCAAACAAGTACAGCGCAATTCCACCCATCGAGTAAAAGAGTCCGAGTACCCTCCCGTGTCCTCGTCTAACACGTTCCGTGCCACGATCCAGTTTTTCTATTAATAAATCTCTGCGCGTAAAATGAAACGTAGAAAAAATATCGCTTTAAAAACGTCGTCTCATTGTGCTAACACACGATTTCCGTACCCTATCTATCCGTACGACTAGAATGCAAATGCAGGCGACTAAACATGCGAGACTATCCGAGGTAAAATTAATGAGCATGGCACGAAACAGGTTGAGGGTTTACTCGAAGCTCAGCTGGTCAACCTCCCGATTCGCGATAATTATACTATGCCTCTATTTTACCGCGGGAACAAAAGATTTTTTTGGACCGTATAGGAAATCTCATGAAGCCTGTTCGAACGTCTGTGCAATCACCGCTGTCAAAGATTTGGGGGGCCAGGATACGACCACGATAGGTGTCCGATCGTGACGTACAACCGAAAACGAGAGAAGCTTTTTTGAAACGGGGGGGGGGACTGTAATATAATATCCAGATCGTGTCGTAAAAATCGAGGCAAACGATCGAGCAAGTTGGCGGTTCGCTCGACGCGTTTCACTGTTGCCTGAAATTTTGTTTCGTGCTCGTTTGAGATCCATCGTGAATTCAAGTTATGTCCTGGTTATCTACCCGCGCGTGGCCTTTTCAAGAAGTGTGCATTTCGGTTTACAGTTAATTTTAGATTCGACTTTCATTCATTATATACGTACGTGTATATATATATATATATGTATATACGTAAGATAATATATGTATACATATATATATACAATATAATATATATATATATATATATTTGTTTTTATTATATTATTTCGATCTTACGCGCTAGGAGTTAGAGTTAAAAACTTATCATTTGGCGATTAATTATTTAAAATATGTTTTGTCTGTTAATAACTTTTAGAGTTTCGCTCTTTCTTTCCCTTTCTCTCCCACCCTTTCTCACGTCCTGTCACTCGCCCCACCTCAACGTATTTTTCTCCATTTTTTCTTCTCTCCATTTATTTCCGAGTCTAATCGTAATATACGCGCGCGATATAATATATATATATAATATCTTANTTTTCTCTCCATTTATTTCCGATTCTAATCGTAATATACGCGCGCGATATAATATATATATATATAATATCTTATATAATATCTTATATCTTTGCACCGCGCCGCACTGCCCATAACGCAGCTCCGTGTGTTTCTCTGTGTGTACGTGTGCCGTCGTGTGTACCGCCTCTTCTCTAGCATGAGTGATTATAATGCATTAATTTGTTATATACTTATTATTTTTTTTTTCTTTATACTCTTACTTGTTAGCGATAACCATAGTAATTATTTATGCATATATCGTTCGTTTATACGCATTGATGCCACACTATATAAAACTATGCTATATGCAATTTTTTCTTCATCTGAAACTTTTAACCCTAAACGTGTTAACGAGATTCATATGTATATATTACGCACGCCGTCCCGTGTGTATACGTGTACCTAATACATACTTATACACGCGCGTGAGTACGTTTACATTCATACGCGTCTCGCTCAGTGTTTGAAACCATTTCTCCTAAACCTTTCACGCGTCCCTCGCGCCAATCAATCGTCCCGCCCCTTTTCCCCCCTTTATATATTTTATCCCCCGCAGGCGGTCTAATCACTGTCTGTCTATATAATGTAAAATTTTCTCGCGGCTTCCTTTAAGGTCGATTCGTGACGTGCAGCCATAATTGAGTGGGTGGCGCGAAGGTGTCGTCGCCCGAATTCGTTCGACAACGGCGGCGTCGCGTTCCTCGACATGCTCGATCGATCCGATCCTGTTCGGCGCTCGGGAAGAAAATAAACAAAATTCTTAAACATCACGAATTTCCCAAAGAAAAGTGAGTCCGGTGAGAGAGAACGAAGACTCGTCCGCCCTCCTCGTTTTACTTTTATTTTTTTTTTTCAATTCTTCCCTCTCCGACTCGTCGCGTTCCGCCTGTCCACGCCCTGACGCTAATCGCTAATTAATTAACCATGCGAGGAANATTCTTAAACATCACGAATTTCCCAAAGAAAAGTGAGTCCGGTGAGAGAGAACGAAGACTCGTCCGCCCTCCTCGTTTTACTTTTATTTTTTTTTTAATTCTTCCCTCTCCGACTCGTCACGTTCCACCTGTCCACGCCCTGACGCTAATCGCTAATTAATTAACCATGCGAGGAACGGAAAGAAAAGACTGATCTCCGATCGTTTGCTCCTTGTCCCTTGCACTCTCTTCCAAATCGGAACACGATCACGGATTCAAGCGACACGACGCCACGAATCGACGATTCGTAACGTGCCAATTTTCTTCTAATAATTCGTGTGTACTTTCGTTTTATAACATCTGATTCTTCGTTTAATTGAACGTCTCTCTCTCTCTATCTTTCGCTCTCGTTTGTTACGCGCACTCAGTCCGTCACGCGTTTGTCCGCGCCTGCCAAGTCTGCGCGTCGACACGACGTTCCAATCGCGGTAGGTCTCGAACAGATACGCACGTCGGTTCGTGGTTCAACTCAAAACGCACCGGATGCATCGAAAGAAAGGATCCTCGCATCGTACAGCAACATCGATTTACGTGTTTCAACTTCTACAGCGATGTAACAGCGACAAGCAACGACGTTTGGTTTCTTTTCTTTTTTTTCTTTTTTGGATTCTTTTAGAAGGTTTCAGTTTTCCCGTAGACCGAGACGCACAGCTTTTGTCAATCGAACCGTTGTACTTTGGGGGACTGTCCTGTCGTAAACTCGCAGAAGAACGTGCGACAGAAATCCCTTGTCGGGCAAACGNACCGAGACGCACAGCTTTTGTCAATCGAACCGTTGTACTTTGGGGGACTGTCCTGTCGTAAACTCGCAGAAGAACGTGCGACAGGAATCCCTTGTCGGGCAAACGCAAATGTGGAAATTTTCGGGAGAAGCGTTCCAAGCGATGATAGATCCTGCGTAGAGCGTCGAACGTGTTTCATTCGCGACGATTTTATACCGCGAGGAAACAAAGCCGTTCTTCTGCGCGCTCTCTTCCATCCGTGATTTCGTACGTCGTTGGTCCAAGACGGGTTACCACTTTTTTGTCGGAACGAACGGATTATGGGAATTAGAAATCAGAGTGTCATCGTACAGTGTCCCACTATCTAAACGTTGTAATTCGCCTAAGGAATTTCTCGCATACCAAGGGCAGAACTAGGAAACGCGTTGTTTCAAGTCAGAAAAGTTAATGATTGGTCCCGGATTGTTGATCAAAATGTGGCCGGGTAAATATACAAGATACTGTGAATGCGATTTCTCTCGTTTTTTCCCCTTTCTCTCCCTCCTCTCTCTCCCTCTCTCTCTCTCTCCCGCTCGCTCGCTCGCTCGCTCTCGCTCTCTTTCTCGCTTTCTTTCTCGCAACCTTTCTCTCTATCTATTCTCTTTTGATTCTCGTACAACTACGTCTCGAATGAATTTGTCCTACTGTTAATTTTGGAATGACCAACGACTACAACAATCGTGTATGTCCAATCCCTAACATTAATACAGTCGCAATGAAAAAACATCGATTTGGTACGTTAGAAAAAACCGAATTTTTTTTCTCGCATTGTTCTTGCGATAACGCATAAGCGTACCTGAAGGAATTGACATCGGTCGGCTTGAACTTGTCGGATATAACGCCGATTCTTATTCTTTACCTTTTATTTAAGTTAATCGTTTCATCTTTTTTTTTTTTTCTTCTTTAATCGTTATGTAACTGCGAGTCTATGTGTGTAGAGTGCAATCTCAACTAATTCTTCTAGTTTGCTCCACTTCGTGTCTGGTGTACGCGCGCGCGCAATTGAGAATGTCGAGAAAGTAAATGCGTAAATGGCTTGTTAGTCGGGTGAAAAAGGGTGTACGTATAAAGAAACTCAATTAGCTTGGGAAAGGAAAGGAAGAACGAGTTTGTGACTCGCCTGACGCTTCGATGATTAACGTGATTTTGAAGACGCACGCTTAGCTACTCTCATCTCTCATACAGAACTAAATACTGAACGGTGCAATCGATTTCTGTGTCTCATAAAAATCAATTCAATCAATCGCTATTTAATCGTCAATAAATAAAACAAACAAAACTATATAATTTATCTGACTCTCATTTAATTAATAAATTCGATTTATTTAATCCTCAGAAATGAGAGTATCGACGCGTGGGTTCTCTTCAAAATCGTAACGACGACGATGAGGCCACGAAAAATTCGTGACTCGAAATTTGTAAGTCTTTAACGATCGTACTTAAACTCTACGGTGTAACCTATAGTTTAATATCCTCTAGTTTTTATCTAGTTTAATAGTCATATAGATAAAGATAATACAATTAATTAAATGCTTAGCCCCGCTCGCCTCCCGTGTTATAATGTCTGTTACAGCTCACGTGTATGTCACGTACATATGACTCTGCGTGTAATGTGCGCGCATCCGCGCGCGTGAAATGTGTGTGCGTGTGCGTGGTGTGTGTGTGTGTGAGTGATGGTCGTATAGAATTTCCGCGTGTCCCCGATGTGTGTGAACGTGTATTTACTTTGTTGCTAGTTCTTTACAAGTTATGCAAATAATTGCAAAAACATACCCTGTTTCCTAGTATCACCGACACCACGGCTACCGGATATCAGGTCGCGGCGTGACTCGAATCCAGTGTAATTCCACGTGAAATTTGGATCGATGACGCGGCACAGCAGTGTCGAGAGGGTTGATAAATTTGTATTTCTCATCTGGTTTCGTGTGCGAGTTACGGTGGTAAAATGCTAGTTATGTACGTTTTTTTATCATATGAAATGTTCGATCGTTATAATTATTAAAAGTTAGTATTCATATATATATATCCGTGATTGTAGGATATTCGTTCTCGTTCCCCATCGAATCTTCACGCGCGTCCCCGTGTCTGGCTACCACAAAAACTCCGGCAAATCTTCTGTTTTATATACCAAAAATATGTCCGCAATTGGCTGTCGCCGATGGTGCGAGAGCACCGAGCGATTCGAAACCGAGGAGACACGGCGACGGTCCCTCCTCCTCCTCCTCCTCCTCCTCCGTCTATTTTTCTTTTTTTTTTCTTTTTTTCACGAAGTTACTCATGCAATTTTCGTGGCTGACGCGTACCATCGGACAACGACGACCGCGAGTATCGATTTTCTGTTTTGGTGGGGAAAAAAAAACGAAAAGGAAAGAGTCTCGCGGAACGGAAATCGTGAATAGAGTTTTCGGGGCTCGTCCGGCGAGAACTGCGAGTAAGCGGGAAAATTCGACACTCGAGTGCGCCGTTCGGGACGCTTGAATCCTCGCGAGCACGTCGCTCCCCGAGCAGTAATATACGGAACATCGATTTGCGAGCAGCGGAATTCGTCTCAGCAACATTACATCGTGTGTCATGTAAAAATAAATTCGAAGCTGATCCTCACAGATTACTATTATCATTAATTCTCTCTCTCTCTCTTTCTCTCTTCCTCCCCCCACACGTCCTTAGAGCTAAGAATATTTTTTTGTTTTACTCTCCCTTAAGTCTCATTTATCTCAATAGCAAGATGCATACTACTTCGGTTGTAGCAAAAACTTTGTTTGGATAAAATAGTTGTTTTTTTTTCGGTTTGTTTACAATTCTCGTTATTTTCGTATTTATACATTTATATGTATACATTTATATTTATATGAATTTATAGCTATTTTTTTATTAGGGAAGTCGAGTACCTCAATATCAGCTATTAGTACTGTACTGTTAAACATTAAAAAGCTTAGATCGTAGTGATATTATCGATTGGTACTTGCATACAAGCTTTTACCAGTATACGTGTCTTCCGTTTCCTTCAGCTCGCGCGTGCATGAATCTAAATCTGTGCATCTTCATATGTGTCCGTCCACCCCTACGTGTAAACCACTTCGACGATCTAACGTTGCTTCCTCTACCTTGCATCGAACGGCAACGCGTGTAACTCAACTGAAAACGCGTTTAAATCACTGGGCAATAAAGCAGTATCGCAAACACAATCCTCGGTCCAGACGTTTTATGTAAAACAAGTACAATTTGCAGATTTTTTTAAGCGTACAAAACAACGCGCGCGAGTGGGAGATGTCCTGTGAGCAGAAATGTCGATTTAAACAATTTAAAAAGAATTATCGAACGATTGCACGAAATGAAAAATTGCATAAATAAGACGAACGAGCTCGTGCGTTTGCAGCGGGTTACCTCAGGATCGTTCCCATCGGCGACGTTTCACCGATACTCTCTCCCTAAAGCGTCGACGTTCGCGTATCGTTGGAACGGCGCCGGGCAAAAGTCCGATCGGCGTCGATCCCGAGGTAACCAGGTCCGCAGCACGTTGATCAGCGACAGGCTATGTCGCTAATGCTATTTCGAAAATGGAATGCGCTGATTCGATTTTAACGGAGAGATCGGCGGGCCGGACTATGCGTACTACGCGGAGTAGAAAACCCGTAGACGAGTAACCCAGCCGAGTCTAATCCTCTCAGCCCGTCCGATAATCGTCTTTGCCGGGACGCGGTACCGAGGGCTATGCACAACGTCGTCGTGAGAAATGAAACACAATTCATCCGCTGTTGTAGCCGGGCCGCGTCGTCGCATCTTCCCGTTGCATGCATATATACATATACATATATTCCACCCCCTGTGATGCATCAGTGCGAGCAAAGATAGACAGGCCGGCCGCGAGCGCCGGTGCACGCATCTCCTAATTATGTTTACGCCCGCGTCGTCGCTACGATTCGATCAACACACGCGTGTTCACGGTTTCCGATCACGATTGCTCTTACGCTCCGTGATTGGACCTCGAATTAGCAAACATATCTATGGCTGCGTTAACGCGCAATACCTTCTCTTACACATTTACCCATCGCCCATATGAACACATACTCCGAATCGATTTAATTGGCAAATTTCGTTCGCGACCCCCGCGCGCGCGCGCGCGTTTTCTCTCTACGAAAAGGATTTCCTAAGCGCGCGTCCCGCCGATCGATTGTTGTAAAAATCCCCGACGTTCCTTGGTCGAACCCTTCTTCTTAACGAATCCTCCTCCTCCCTCCCGCCGCGTTGTCGCAAGTCCCGGTACGACGTAGCAAAGGTTTCTCTCACGGATATTCGTCACGGCGTCACGTCAACATCACGAATCTACACCCGCGATACATGAGTCTATACATATATACATACATACATATATACGTGTATATATAGAAAATATATATTTATGTATATATGCTTCTAGACGAATTCAGCACTCAGCTAAAACTGACAAGAATATATACGTATGTTATATACGTGTTTATCGCGTACTAGAAATTATGCGTACGTCTTACACATTACTATCGTTACATTATTATAATTATTATTATCGGTATTATTCATTAGTATGTTATTATATATATATATATAATTGTTTTTTTTTTAAATATATATATATATATATATGTGTGGTATAATAATATTTCACGTGTCAGCCATAACTATGCAGCAAGCCGTTGCCACGTTCCTCGGAGGAGAGTAATTTATATCGCGCCTCTCTCTCGGTCTCCTCTCTTTTAATTTAGTATCGTAAGTTTATCCTCCCACCTACCACCGCGTTTCTCATACATACGTGAAACCACATACGCGTATGTACCACGCTTTTACATTTAACTATCGCAACCTGCGTATGTAAGTGTATGTATGTATATATATGTGAAGTCGAAGTGTGTCCGCGTGATTCGTTCGTGTGCGAGATAGTACGAACAGCGTGGTAAAGCGAGGGCCTGCTTGTCCCTAAACTATAAGTACATTATTTATATGTGCGCACACACGTATATAAACGACTCTACGTATACGCGTTGTACATGCGTTCGTTTATATATTTGAGTACTCGTTTCTTGTATAGCATTCGTTATATGTATTTTATTTAAATAGCGTATAAATTTGAATGAGATAGCTTTTAGTCACGTCGTAAATTGCGCCAGACTAGAGCCGATCCTCCCATCCCCTATCCTTCCAAGTGATAATAATACTTTGTTTCTCGTGTGTGTGTTCGATTTAGCTAAACTATAATAATTTACTAAGTCTATAGTTTCTTTTAATCAATCAATATAATATATATATATATTTATATATTTTATTTTATTTATATATTTATTCATTCATTTTTTATTTATATTATATTTCAATATTTATAGTATTTATATTTATATATATATTTATATATACTTCTTTTTTTTTTAATAATTCATATTTATATATTTATATATAGAATAATTGTTGGTACTTTGGTTGATTATTTATGCTAGATCAGAGTTTTCTTCTCCGTTCCATCGCTCGCCTGCACTAGGTTTTTTTTTTTTTAATTGTTTTCCAGCGGACTTTAATGTTTTTTTTTCGTTTGCATTCGTTCTAAGGACCCCTCTTCCGAAATTTTTCCTCGTACATCCCAGTAATGCCCCATCGCTGGTCCTGGCACTCGGGGCCAGAATCGATAGCGTTAGAAGCTCGCGCGAAACACGGTGACTACGACCGGGCATCGCTCGTTAAATGTCCAAAATTGTTTTATTTTATCGTGCATAAAAAAATACTCAATGTCGGCGCGAGGTACCGCGCGCGTTTGCCACTCACGTTGGGTAGGCACAAACTTTGCGAACTCATATCAACGTAAGCAAATATTGCATCCGCGCGTCCGATCCGTCCGTTGCAAGCGCCTCCCTTGGAGAAAAAAAATTTGCTCGCCGTCGGACGAAATGAATTGCAACGCAAACAAGTAACGCTAACGAGAAACAAAGCGAGGAACAGTATACACGTTTGTGGGCAACGTATATTCTTCGAAATATTCCCTGTGTACAAATGTCAAATTGAACAAAGAAGAAATGACGATTTGAGAAATAAGTTTCAGGAACAATTTACTTCGACAGAAAATCATAGTCTCCCGTTACATTGCCACCGAAATTATTCTATAAAATCAAATTGCACTTCCTTTTCGAACAATTAAGTACTTTATCCTAAATATTTATTTATAAATACATTGTTTAGAGAGAAAAAAAATTAGATCTCTATTTTTGGTCTACGGAATTCCTTAGCAGGTAAATAAATATCGCACCAAAAAAACAAATAAACAATATAATCGTAATACATCTCTGCCGCGCAGAGAATAAAAAAAATGACTAGATGCAGACTAGGTAAATGAAGATGTACGTACAAAGCTCTATTCTTCAACTGGTTTAGACGATCTGATATCTTGCTTTCGATCTGATACCGTCCTCTCCGCTTTTCATATCATAGGCAGAATGGGGACATTCCGCGCGAGAGGGAATCGATCTTGTGATAAACGTTGTCGTCGTCTTTGCCCCTTTTGGTTCAAACTCTTGTCCCGTTTCTTTTTTTTTTTCTTTGAATAATCACAGCCTGGTTGTCATTTCACGGGCGATGCGTGGACCGGTCAGTCCCTCGAACGGGAACGATTCTCGTTAAATCGTCGAGCCGTGAGAACGAATAACAACAGGGAAGTCCTGTAAAAAGATCTCATCCGATTGCGAAGCGTAGTGATCAGGTCGAATATCGATCCTTCGTTTGAATAAGGAACCCCGATGGATATTAATTTCTGCCGGAAATTCGCTCGCGCTTCTCGTTTAACAATAATCGTTTTTTTTTTAATAACCATGATCGATAATAATGACGGTGAGTGACGATGATCATGATGATAGTCAGGGGAGAGGGGAGTCGGGGTATGGTGAACTAAAAGAGAAACAATAAATATCGTTTTTTGGACTAGAACGAGCGCCGTGGCGCGGACGACCGGACTTCGAAATGACTCGATTTTGTGACGCGGCGCTAACGAACGATCCCTTTGAACGTCCCCTATATAAAACCTGCGGTGCGACGTGTGTATGCGTCTTCATTAACCTTAGGTATATAATAACGTAAAGAACCGATAACCCGCGAGTGTTGGGTCGGCTGGTACTTACTTACCGCTTCTCCGTGATTCTCGGATATACAGTTTTTCACATATACTGTGTGTACGCGTGTCTGGTAGGGATGTATGTCGATGTGCGTGTCCGTGCATCGTGTGCGTGTCTGCGCGCATGTATATGTGCGTGTACATACCGGACGTGTACCCTATGTGAACGTGTGTGTCCCGTGTGTGTGATTCGTACGCAGTTTCCGTTTTAGAAATTTCTCCGTTTTTCTCGTTTTCTCGTTTTTTTTTTTTTTTTGTTGCTTCTTAGACGTTGCGTGAGACGAGCACCCTGTATAAGTGATTGACAAATTTGCGTTAGGAGAGACCGCGAGCACTGTGACTGCCGCCGGTCTTGTCCGAAGACCAGTGAACGTAAAAACGAGTCTAACGATGCGTCACTACATCGACGTTTACGTTATAATCGGTATAATCGCGCGTTCATAGAAACCGAGCTCGAGATATCCTATACCGGATTCGACGGTGTGTCTGTGTGTTGTCGGCTGTCGGTTAACGAAAAAATGAAGACTCGCGTAAAAAGGCGAAAAGGTTGTCCGCGAACGAATATTTACGTAAACGGTGGATCCGAAATCATAGCTGAAAATTCGTGACTCTCCTAAGAATTTGAAGAGGTACTTTCTTTCTCGTATTCTATGAGTCGAATCGCAGTAATAGTAACTTTTTTTTCAACAGTCGGTCGGCTACAATCGCCGTGCCGTTTCGTCAGGAACTAAGAGTATCTCTTTGGTTTAACTGTTATTGTAAAACCATCGTCTTAAACGTTTCATCATGATTATCAAACTATTTTTTTTTTTTAAGAGTTAGCGTGTTGTCATCAGAACGATATAATCTGCTCGAGAGACCCTAGACTGCTCTCGGATCTAAGTAAGTACATACCCGCTTCCCGGATGATCGGATCATCGAATTGAACTAGGACGTCTTGTTCGATAGACGCGTATCAAAAATCGTACGAGTCTTTTGATACGATTCTCGTTTGGCAGTAGGGATCGAGACCGAAGAACGGAAAGTGTAAGTATATATAAAATAGAATAAACGGTAGGGGACACAAAGGAGCGGGACGAAAAGGTGTGTCGCGTTGGCGGACGCGGCCCGCTCTTTCCAATTTCCCCCCTCTTTGTTATAGTAAAGAATTTTCTTTATCCGAGCATCCGAGAACGTTTGAAGCGTGAATCCTACTCGCGTTTGATTTCTCGGACTGGGTTCAGCGCTGGACAACCGATGTATCATGAGCATCAGCCTCTTCGTCTTCGCCGCGTGGCTGCCGGCGAAGTCGTTCACTACTGACCTCTAATTTTTACCTTCTAATTAATTATCTAACTAGTATACTAGATTATTATAGTGGGGAGCGTTGTAACGGTGATTCAAACTCATCACTTCTGATCGTCGAGCGTTCAATAAGCCCGTGTTCTTGTACGACATCTGTAATTAGAAAGGCACAACTCTTTTAAATAAGTAATGTCCAAACATCAAGAGAATGCTTTTTTTAAATGTGAATGATGAAAACTAACAACGCCAAGCTTATTTTTCTATACAGAGAGATAAAAAAATATGTCAGTCACAGGCGAACTAATGAAGAAATTGTCAGAGATTAGACAGTTTTGCTTATATTTTTATACTTACTCTATACGTTATGATGTACGGTGCGTATCGTCCAGTTTCTCTAAGCTAGGACTTTGGTTAGTATGGCCGGCTTGCGTCCTTGGGCCTCTTCAACTGGACTTTTAAACGCTTCATCCCTATCTGGAAGCCATTCATCGCCTGGATCGCTGTTTGCGCGCTCGCTGGATTGTCGAACGACACGAAACCTGAAAGAATCGAATCGTCCATTTTTCCACCGATCAGTAGAAACAGTTAGACAGACTAGTAACTGGATTCGTTGATAGTTCAGTCTCTTATTTATTACCAAATTATTTATTTAGATTATAGGTTGTTCTTCTGTGTTAACGAACGTTGAAACGACGTACCGATCTCTTTTAAAACACAGGATTTCAATAATATCAGTCTCTTATTTATTACCAAATTATTTATTTAGATTATAATCAGGGTGTCCTTCTGTGTTAACGAACGTTGAAACGACGTACCGATCTCTTTTAAAACACAGGATTTCAATAATATCAGTCTCTTATTTATTACCAAATTATTTATTTACATTATAATCAGGGTGTCCTTCTGTGTTAACGAACGTTGAAACGACGTACTGATCTCTTTTAGAACACAGGATTTCAGTAATAATTTTAAGCGGACTACGATAGTTCTATTATTCGAGAACTATTTCTGAAATCCGATTAAGAAATTAGTTATGATATTTCTCGACTTACGATGAAAACGGCAAGTTGAATATCGACACCTGAGGGCATGGGATTATCGCGAACGGGTACTCGCAGGGTAGCCAGTGATTTAGATTAGCTGATTCGCCGCGAGGAATAAAAAGTTTTCCGCGAAGGGGCTTCGGTATTATCAAAGTTTTATCGAGAATGAGAGAAAGGAAGGGCGGGGAGAGAGGGTGAGAGAGAGAGAGAGGGAGAGGGAGTGAGAGAGAGAGGGCTGGAAGAGGGAGAGGCAGCGGGAGAGAGAAGGTGCACGATAACGAAGCTCTTAACAACAGAAGCGCCGCTGAAAGGTCATCAGGGCCCTCTCAGTTTAAGCCAATTTTGACCATTAGCCCCGATCCAATTTTAGTTTTGCCATCATGGCGGCCTACTGCCTGACCAATCGCGGCTCTTCATCGCTTGACGACCACCGCTTTTACTCGGAGTTCGTAAATTACTTTTACTAGGTGACTGAAGAGGCTTTAACCCTTGTTCGATGGAAAAGATTCCTTTTGCCCTTTCCTTCTGCGGGAATTCTATCTCTTACTGGATCCTCAAAGAAAGAAATGATAATACGAGTACTGCAATTTACTGTGCAAAGCAGTAAGTGCCTCAATCGCGACGCGGAAAGAATTTCCTCTTCCCTCTCTCTCTCTCTCTCTCTTTTTTTTTTTTAAATCGATATCAAAGCGCGTCCTTTTTCTATCAGCGTATCGATAATTACACGCGGTTTATAATGAAACGGGAAATATGTATAATAACGCGTAAGCTTTTAACGACGGAACTTTTGATACTTTATAATGGGGCGGCCATAAATAGAAAAAACTGTAATATCTGTTTAATTATCGGCGCCCACGTCCCGTGTCCATTCATTCTGATGTATAATGAAAACAGTCATTGGAAACCTTTTCACTGCGCTTTTTATTTCGTTTCCCTTTGATCGGCCGAAAAGGTTTCGCAGTTTCATTTCAGTCGGACTCCGGGCTTGACAGCAGATAGAAATATTGATATTTAACGAAGAATTTGCCTTCGGACTTGGAAACGTGAAAAACGTACTACATTAGTTCGACAAAATTATAAAACAATATTTTTTGGAATACCAATTTTCCACTAATGCACCACGGAATGGAAATGAAAAATTAGCCGATATTATGTACTTCGGGCATTTATTATGAAATAAAATAAATAAAATGCAATATTTTTTTAATATTTTCGTTATCATTGACCGATTTTCTGCAGTGCATTTACGAAATGAAAAGAAATTAGATTGTGAGCGTGTACCTTATTAACATTGATTACGATGATAAATCACAAATGGAAACAATCAACATCTGTTTCCATCATCGTACGACCCTCATCTCTCACCCGGCGAGGCGAGGCATCGAAATCGCCGAAACCCGTCCAACGTCGCCCCTCCTACCTTTCGAAGAACTCAGAAGATCCATCTACCTGTTTCGTTTCCCTCTTCATCCGCCACTCCTGATGCGTGTTTCGTGCGGAAATAATACACTTACCGAAGCATTTACTCTGGTTGGTGGCCCGGTCGATGAAAACCTTGGAGGATATGACGTTGCCAAAGGGGATGAACATCTGCATGAGCTCGGCGTCCCCAAACTCTTGTGGCAGATGGTAGATGAATAGGTTACAGCCTTCGGGTCCTGAGATAGAGCATCCTACCATATAAATCAGAGCACATCTAAACATCTAAACTTGAAGTATAATACTCAAGTTAAGAATGTTAGTTTTCTGGATGAGTTCTCGTCTCGGTTTTCTTTTTTTATCGAATGATCTGTCGACGCGACTCGGAGAGCGGCCTCGCGGCATCACACATTGCTCTCCCACCTTCTTCCCGGTTCGCGTTCGGACGCGATTCTTTTTTTTTTTATCTCTATCGATTTTGATGAATGAAGATGAAAATTCGTGAAAACGTTTCTCGATGACAATCCGATTCTCTCTCTCGTCGCATGGAAATGTGAAGGATGACAGCGTGATGGTATGAATAGCTTCTGAATGAACCGTGTGACACAAGGGGACTCGATAAGGAAACATCGAACTAAATGTAATGAGAGATGTTCGAGCTAACTGGAATACAAATACGAAACGGGACGGTGGGGTGGGGGGTAAAGAACAGGCGGAGGGTGAAATGAAAATAGAGGGAAAGATGAGATTGAAGAGAGGAGAATTTCCGAGGAAATGAGAGAAATGACGGGAATGGTCGGGGGAAGGGATCGAATGTCGGAGGAGAAAGGTACGTGATTGCCGACGAAGAGAGTAATGATTAGAATGTCACGTCGGTGATATTTTCCGCGGCTTCAAGTAACGTTGAGTATTTATACTTTCAAATATACAAACACACAACACTGGGATTCACAACACAATGACGAGCGAGGTGATCGGGCACTTAATGAATGCAAGTGGATAAGGACTATAATAGTGACAGTGATGATATACTGATTACGATGGTGCGACACTTTTACATGAGACCGTCAGACATGTTAATCCGTCGTCTTATCGCCGTGTGAACTGCTCCATGTCTCGCATTTTACGTGATTGATTTCGAAATGAATGATGGAATGCGTGAAAACTCGCTAATGACATGCCGCCTAGCTTCTGCGAACGCGATGATCATTTCTCAAAACGAAATCGTTACCCTCCTTCGCATACGACACCTTTTTCCGGGGATATAAGAAACGTGAGTTACGCGATTGGAGATCTACGCCAATTAACGCTGTTTGTTGAATCTCGTCGAAGTTTCGAGCGGCGCGCAATTCCTTCTCCAATTAAATCGGTCGGACAACGACAAATTCTTCCGGTACTTTGCGCCGGCCGCGTGAGGCATTAGAGACATCGGCGATTAATACGTCCGCGGAAGAAAGTCCGACGGAAGACGCGAGCAGACGGGGCGGTGTCCGAGGGCGAGGTCGGAATAACGAGAGTCCAAATAAGGATTCAGCTAATTTCACTGAACTTTATAACTCCGACGTCAATTAGCGGCGATTATGACCGTGGAAACTTCTGCTCTCTTGGCCTCCGCGCGTCTCTTTCTCCCCGACGGCTAACAGACGTATTTAAGTAATGAGATGGCTGCCACTCAACTTTTAGTACGCTACTCGTCGCGGCTCGTCCGCTCCGAACGCGGCCCAGCGCCAAGATTTGCCCCCTTTGTCACTTCCACGCCTCCGCGAGCGAAAGTCGCCCCGTCGAATCACCGCAGAAAGTGTAAAATTGTCCGTTTCCAGTTCCGAGTGCGATTACAGTCGCGACGGAGGGAGGACGAGTCTCTCTCTTTCTCTCGTTCATTTCATAGTTCACAGTCGATTGCGGGGCTCGTCCCGTTCGGCTCTCTTTGAGAACGACTGTGCTTTTAACTGAGTTTCGGAATTGATTTAAAGGCTAAGTTTGCCGACGATCCGACGGGATGAAAATTTCGACTTCGCGATTATATTTACAAATAAAAGTTAGACGAACTCTTGAGCAGCTTCGCCCGGCTAATTCCAACTACGCAAATGCAACTAAAAACTTACGGACGCGGCCCGTACAATTTCAGCCATCCCCCAATTTGAATATCTGTATTATAATTTGGAAAAGTTCCCCCGAAGCTCCGCCCGTAGTTCATTAAAGCGTTGTAGATAATTACTCGGCGGAAAAGAAGCGAACGCGAAAATTGTTCACAATATCCGTTTAAAATTTCAAAAGCGCGTTTTGTAACGAGCGAACGCGAAAAACGGGCGGGACGTGTCGTAACACATTAACGAGGCTTGTCCCACGTTTTACGCAACGGGTGACAAATGTTTTTCTCTTTCCGCGGGCGCCGATTCCGTCTCGGTAATAACTCGATCGTAGTTGTCACGTGAAACCCAAATTAGAGCCGGGCGACGACGGGTTTCCGGTTCCGACGAAGGGGAGAATGGAGGAGGAATTGCGGTGGACGCCGGAATCACGAAGAACGAGCCATAAATTTAACCACGTCGTCGTGCCGTGCGATCGTTGATCCTGAAATTGGTTTTCGACTCTCTAATTGGGCCGCGCGCGCGGGACGTGCACGCGAATTTAATGAAAGCAACACCTCCCCCGAACCCGAGATCCGAGAGACCGAGCCCGCCGGAGTATCAACGACCAGACTAAAACGTTAAGATGGCTAGCCCACAAATTCCACCGTTTTCGTTCTCCTCCTCCGTTTTTTACTGTTTTTTTATCCGAGTGATTCGAGCCTTGATATGCAGGATGGCCACCAATATCTCATATACTACAAATATACAACATATAATGTTCACACTTGCAGAAAGACTTTTTTTTTAGTGTGATCAGTTTTATGAGCTTCGTCAAAGTAAATAAAAAAATTAACTAGACACAGAGACCTGCATATATGTTATTGTACGAGCCCCCTTTATGCGTTTTGACAGTTGCTCTCTGGCAACGGTGAACGTTGGTTGACAGCGACGACACCGAACACAGCCAGTGACATCAAGTGCAACGAAAACACACGTATCTATGAAACGATCGGTGAAGTCTCCGCGGATCGGACGAGAATTTCATGATACAACGAGTCGATCAAGAGAAGAGAAAGGCACGAACACCGAGAACAGTATGTATGTGTGATACGTATATAGAACATTAAGAAAGCGAAAATGATCGATGAAGCGACAGTAAATATAAAACTGATATCACGTCATGCAATGATGACACAGTATTAAACTACTAAGATATCGTTCTTCCGATGTCTCCGTCGCGTCGTCTTCCATTAGGCTCTATGTCGTCGTTCCCTTCTGATTTCAACATCCATACCACTCTCGTTTGGAAATTAAGTAAATGGAAACCGAATCCTCGAACCGCACATTTACATCGAACGATAAGTGACCCCGCTTAATACACATACGCTGCACCCTTAAAATTCATCAATCTTTCTCATTTATAATAATTAAGTCGTAATTAAGTCGTAATTTATACAATTAACGTAAGTCGTAATTTAACGTTTATTAAGTCGTAATTTATATAATTATAAATCGTAATTTTATATAAAATAGGCAACGGAGTAAATCGCAGCGAATGTGTAAAAGCCGGAAGTATATCTCGTCTGACGTATTGGAAGAATACGTCGAGTTCGTAAGAACAGGACGAGAAGCGGCGTTGGATTGTATACACAGAGAAAAAGAGGGATATCGAGGGAGGGTTGAACGAAAAAGCGGGGTCGGGGGTGGAACGCTGTCGCGGTAAACTTCCCATTATCCTACGATGTAACAACGGATCGCCGGCAGGCGTAGCGCGGCAAAGTAATTAAAACTTTCGTTTTATTTGCATTATCTCATTGTTAGGCGTCGTATATTCTAATAATGGCGAGTTGTTAATTGCAATTAGGCGCCGGCTCGAGCTCGCCCCTCCCCCCGTTTCTTTCTTGCCGCTTATCCGCCATCTTCTCGTCGTCTTTTTTTTTTCGCCGCCACCCCCTCGTCTCAACTCATTCGCAAGTGCGCGTAACAGGTAACACGTTGACGAACGATCCCCCCGTTGCACTCTTTCCCCGTCATGACTTTGATTCGAGTCAACCGACTTAATTAATCGGGCCGGGAGAATCGAGCGAACTCCAAGATTATCTCGGCGGAGCGAAAAACAGGTCGCGCCCGGTTGCGAAACACGTTGAAGGTTCGTTCTCTCAGATCGTAATTAACGGATGAAACGCGATGCGAGAGAGGAGACCCGTCTTATGCAGCATTCATAGTCGAGAAACCCGGCACGATTCGCGGTATTGGAAAGGTGAAATGTAATAGTTACATGGAAATTCATCAACGGTCGTAGGTCATCCCTCATCTCTTCGCCGTGATTAAAAGTAAAAAAGAGACCGGGCAACCGTACATGTTCGATGTAAAAAAGATTCATCAAGCGAGTCGGACGTGCCGCGCGCGGGAAAAAAAAAGTGAGCCGCGATTTGATTATCGGATCCGTCTGTCCCTTTGCCATTACGTTTTAATTAATTAATTAACGGACCGTAATGGGAAGGAAACGCGGCAAGGAAAATTCGTTGGGGAATCCCGAATCGACGGAAGANGTGAGCCGCGATTTGATTATCGGATCCGTCTGTCCCTTTGCCATTACGTTTTAATTAATTAATTAACGGACCGTAATGGGAAGGAAACGCGGCAAGGAAAATTCGTTGGGGAATCCCGAATCGACGGAAGACAAGATACAAGAATTAGAAAAAGTTTCGTGTCTGCGAGTGAAGTCTTCGCGTAACGAGTTTTCCACGCATTTCCACGCGCAGCGAATAACCATCGTCGATTACAAATCGGATATAAATATACTGCGACTTGCGACGGGCAACGACGAGGGATATATTCGTGTCTGGACGTTTGGGAGTTGGATCTACACAATTTCGGGACTACAATCATTCGTGTTTACAGTCAACAGTTAGACTTTGATGAGTGTTTCTGTACTTACCTTCCCTCTGGGTGGGTGCCACGGCGGTCATCGGCTGAGGAATAGCTTGAGGAAACTGGCCGTAGACGGCGGGATAAGCTGCGACAGTAACAAATAACAGATACATCATGATGTGTCCACATCTATACACGAAGTTGCATGCCGCATCTATTCTTCTCTTATTGTACGTGTGTACACTCTGACAAAACTACGCAGCTCCTCGCGGTGTTTTCGCGTTCGGGTATAGAATTTCCGTGACGCGCGCGCGTTAATGCGTCTCATGGGAGTCGAAATAAAAAAACTCCCGCGACCCGGGATTAAAAATGCTACGTTAAAAGTGTTTGCAAATCGCGTTTCGTCGAACCGTGAAGTAATATCGTTACGCGTCTCGCGACCGCCGGAGAGAGTAATCTTCACTCGCGAACGGTTAAACTTGATAACGGGCGAAATTACGTTTTTAACGCAATCCGAGTCGAATGAAGATGTCGGATATTTCCCGCGGTACCGGCAAACAGCGGGGACCCGAGTTCTGATGAGTATCCTGCACTTTGACAACGAATTATTAATTCGAGGGGGATGCGGCGGCGTAAATGTAACAAGGAGCGACATTAATAAAAGGGTAAACTACATGGTTAACGTCAATCGAGTTGACGCGAAATTGCATTGTCGGCGGCGCGGCGCGGCGCGGCGAGTTCGCTGAAATAATTACGACGGGACAATTATAATAATTGTTTGTAACAAAGGCGGCGGATAATGAAAATGGTACGTTCGCGTATACGCGCGCGCGTATATACACGAATTCTTGGAACCGTTCGTCGAACGCGAAAGGTATTTCGGGCGAAAAATCCGGTCGGAATGACGTTCGGCCGACTCCGTAAATGAAAATTGAGTCACTAAACGAGCCAAATCCCTCTCCCGTTGGGGTTTCCCTACTGCGCCCGGCATTCGTATTACCCTCGCCAAGGGTATACGAGTCACAACGTTCTCATAGTTTCACGACTTTTAACACGATACTTTTGTACTTCGCGCAACCCTCCTATCGGATATTACCGGCATTAACTGACACGCGATACCGTTTCAAAGTCGCCCAACGCGCCCCGTTCCGCCTCATTATGCGCGTCCCGCGCGACTGTCAAAACTGTGTGCGCGCGTACCCCATGTAACAGGAGGCAGGATCGGGAATTCGAATTACAAAGGACGCTATTCCATTACTTACGAGGGCCTTCGATCAAAAAAATCGTGATAATTCCGAACGAGATTCGCCGGGCGGAAAGAGTGCGCGCGCGCGTACCGCAAACGGTGGAATTATTGATAATATGAAAATCGCGTTGCCGGTCTCGGGGAAGGATTTTCAAGTGGGGGCCCTCGAACGTTCATGTTTCAAATGCGCGCTAAAGCAATCACGCGATGATTAAACGCAGCACTTTACCGTATGATATTAGAGGAAAGCAATTATAACAGCGTTTATTATACTTCGGCAAATATTTAAAACGGGCGCGATTGATATTTGTTTGTGACGGATAAACGTACGTGCAGCGCGGACCGTTTAGGGGGGAAAACGAAGGGTGGAGAGGAGAGGGTGTGGATAGGGAGGGACGGGGGTTTCGGCACGCTCAGATCAGAGGAGATAAATTTTCGCTTGGAAATTAATTATTTCCGCGCAAACATTGCTTTAATATATTCCGATTGACGTTGTCGGATGTTTCGGACGACGTTTGCCGTATGAAATAAATACACCATCATACGTCGGTTACCGCTCGCCCGTGCATAGCCGGATACACGCGATATTTCCAGATTGGTTTTTTTCCACTCGCTGATCTCCGCCCGGTCCGTGTACACACGACGAAAATACATAGAAAAAAAGTATCCTATTTTTTAGTCTTTGGCAAACACGAAAAACCCGGCGCCTGTCCGATCTACGGACGTTATGTACCTAAAATTTGATGAATTTCCACGGATTCCGGACGTGCGGGCGCCAGCCGGGAAGCGTTCCGGTAACGAAAGAGAGGAGAGAGGGCCGGCGGGGGGGAAAAAACCGGTGGAAGGAAACCGTTCTATTATCGCGGCTGAAACGGATCGACGGGAACGAGTATTATCATTATTACAAGTTTTTGTGGTCCGACGGGTTTCGAAGCCGATAATGAGACGCGGCCATGAGGCTTGTTGTTTGCGAAACGCGATTCGAATGCTCTGTTATTAATTTAACCATCGGGACAGAGAATTCATCGAACTCTGCGCATTAATTGCTAACGACGAGCGACGAACGAATCGGAGTTATAGTTAGGTCCGGCCGGCGCGTTGATTATCTCTCTGATGAAACGGGATCGTCCATTTTGATGGNGAAAAAACCGGTGGAAGGAAACCGTTCTATTATCGCGGCTGAAACCGATCGACGGGAACGAGTATTATCATTATTACAAGTTTTTGTGGTCCGACGGGTTTCGAAGCCGATAATGAGACGCGGCCACGAGGCTTGTTGTTTGCGAAACGCGATTCGAATGCTCTGTTATTAATTTAACCATCGGGACAGAGAATTCATCGAACTCTGCGCATTAATTGCTAACGACGAGCGACGAACGAATCGGAGTTATAGTTAGGTCCGGCCGGCGCGTTGATTATCTCTCTGATGAAACGGGATCGTCCATTTTGATGGCTGGCCATTGGATTTTAATTTCTGCCGTTCCGTGTCTATCGCACTTTGATGTAATATCGTTTGTGTCTGCCAGCCTGATTCCCGGCTGTACATACGTGCCGCCGGTTCGTTGCGCGCCGATTGATGGACATGCATGGCATTTAGTACACGACACGTTCAAGAGTCACAATATATATATTATATATACCTATATATAAGTAGATTTATATATAATATATATTATAGAATAATATACACGGNATTGATGGACATGCATGGCATTTAGTACACGACACGTTCAAGAGTCACAACATATATATATTATATATACCTATATGTATATAAGTAGATTTATATATAATATATATTATAGAATAATATACACGGCGTATATTGAGAGGAACATCGAAAGTACACTGCAGCAGCACACCAGAAGCATTATATTAAACAACACGTTGACGCGTCACGTCTATGTATAATATAACATGATAATATATGATAATATATGGTAATCGTAATGAAAATGATGAAACACATTTGTGACCTTTTTCAAGTGTACACGAATATCCGGTACATTTATTTATATATATATATATATATAATAATATATACACGTATGCAGATGAGGGCATGCGACCATAGTTGCATGCAACAACGCGATCAGCGGAATCGAATTTTTTCTCAGAGTTAAGTGCTCGAGCGCTCGGATAAAAGCGTATTAAAATCGGACGTTCGGATTCATTTGCCCGCGCGTCTCTTATTTACAGTCCCCCGCTCTAAAAATCGTCCTCGAAAACGGAATAAAAGACGCGCCACCTGACCGTCGTCCGTCCGACGCAAAGCGTCGTCCACCTAAGTGCACGCACGTGAAAAAAAGGCCGAAGGTATGCGCCGCGGCTAACGGCGAACGAGATTACCGTCGCGGCGGCCGGAATTCGCGTAGGAGAATCGAAAGCGCGAGCGGCGGACGCTCGAAATACGCNAAAACGGAATAAAAGACGCGCCACCTGACCGTCGTCCGTCCGACGCAAAGCGTCGTCCACCTAAGTGCACGCACGTGAAAAAAAGGCCGAAGGTATGCGCCGCGGCTAACGGCGAACGAGATTACCGTCGCGGCGGCCGGAATTCGCGTAGGAGAATCGAAAGCGCGAGCGGCGGACGCTCGAAATACGCGACGATTTTCGATAATTCGCGCTGAATATCAATGCAGTAATTTTGATTCAATTCCCCGTGCCGATACTCGTTACGGAATTCGATTTGAGCCGGCGGTGTCCGCGTGCTTTCGNCGACGATTTTCGATAATTCGCGCTGAATATCAATGCAGTAATTTTGATTCGATTCCCCGTCCGATACTCGTTACGGAATTCGATTTGAGCCGGCGTGTCCGCGTGCTTTCAGCTCGGCGACGCGCGGCGCGGCGTCGAAAAAAGAGAGAGGATCACCGCCGCGCCGCCGCGCCGGTGCGAGACGCGTCCGCGAAAGTTTCCGTAAAAACTCGGTGCAGATATACGGAGGGCATGTCGGAATCCTCGATAAGACGACCGGTGGGGAAAAAGTAAATGGGCGAGAAAAAACTTACCGCATCCAGGGNAAACTCGGTGCAGATATACGGAGGGCATGTCGGAATCCTCGATAAGACGATCGGTGGGGAAAAAGTAAATGGGCGAGAAAAAACTTACCGCATCCATAGGGTTGTATTCCCGGGTACGCGGCGGCATGCTGGAGCGTCGCCTCCCCATTGGCCAGCCCTTGTGCTGGAATGGACAGATGGAGGGCATCTACACTTCAATAAGCTCTGCTCTTATCGCGAACGGACCTACGTCTAGGGCCCCTGTCGCAATACCCACTGACCAATCGATATCGTGCGGTATCTTCGATCTTTTCCTAGTCAATCTGGCATCGCAGATGCTCACGCGATAAAACGGGGCGAAGTGTAATGACTTCGTGAGTGCTACCAATCTATATGATAGATCAACGAGTCTTTCTCTTTTTAAGTAGATTAAAAAGTTTCTGGTCAGACAATGAGAAAGTAGGAGAATCAATCTGAAGAAAATTTGCCAATCATCAATTATTCTTCTTCGGCTCTCGTGCGACTCTCGGTCGAAAGAATTCGCCNCACTGACCAATCGATATCGTGCGGTATCTTCGATCTTTTCCTAGTCAATCTGGCATCGCAGATGCTCACGCGATAAAACGGGGCGAAGTGTAATGACTTCGTGAGTGCTACCAATCTATATGATAGATCAACGAGTCTTTCTCTTTTTAAGTAGATTAAAAAGTTTCTGGTCAGACAATGAGAAAGTAGGAGAATCAATCTGAAGAAAATTTGCCAATCATCAATTATTCTTCTTCGGCTCTCGTGCGACTCTCGGTCGAAAGAATTCGCCGAATCTCCCAGGAAATAAGCTCGGGTTCGGTCAGAGTGGAACTTGGGGGCACGTTATTCGCGTCTCATTGCCGCGAAGGTGAAATAATAAAGTCCGTCGTCGATTGGCCGGGTATTGCGCAGGGGCGGCACACTGCGCCTGAGTTGATACTCACGTCCCGCATAGGTTTGCGGTATTCCGTTGGAGTAGACACTAGGATCCGAGCCAGCTGGTTGACCGTTCGGTGTTTGTGCCGCCATGTTGAAATTGGGCATCGTCGGTGATGGTAACGACGGTATCGCCCCGTTAACCGGCTGTCCTGTGCCGGTACCTACGAGCAAACCTGATCAGTACACACCGGTTACCCTCTTGCTCTTACAACACCGACCTCNCGCGTGCTTTCGGCTCGGCGACGCGCGGCGCGGCGTCGAAAAAAGAGAGAGGATCACCGCCGCGCCGCCGCGCCGGTGCGAGACGCGTCCGCGAAAGTTTCCGTAAAAACTCGGTGCAGATATACGGAGGGCATGTCGGAATCCTCGATAAGACGACCGGTGGGGAAAAAGTAAATGGGCGAGAAAAAACTTACCGCATCCAGGGTAGGGTTGTATTCCCGGGTACGCGGCGGCATGCTGGAGCGTCGCCTCCCCATTGGCCAGCCCTTGTGCTGGAATGGACAGATGGAGGGCATCTACACTTCAATAAGCTCTGCTCTTATCGCGAACGGACCTACGTCTAGGGCCCCTGTCGCAATACCCACTGACCAATCGATATCGTGCGGTATCTTCGATCTTTTCCTAGTCAATCCGGCATCGCAGATGCTCACGCGATAAAACGGGGGGAAGTGTAATGACTTCGTGAGTGCTACCAATCTATATGATAGATCTACGAGTCTTTCTCTTTTTAAGTAGATTAAAAAGTTTCTGGTCGGACAATGAGAAAGTAGAAGAATCAATCTCAAGAAAATTTGCCAATCATCAATTATTCTTCTTCGGCTCTCGTGCGACTCTCGGTCGAAAGAATTCGCCGAATCTCCCAGGAAATAAGCTCGGGTTCGGTCAGAGTGGAACTTGGGGGGCACGTTATTCGCGTCTCATTGCCGCGAAGGTGAAATAATAAAGTCCGTCGTCGATTGGCCGGGTATTGCGCAGGGGCGGCACACTGCGCCTGAGTTGATACTCACGTCCCGCATAGGTTTGCGGTATTCCGTTGGAGTAGACACTAGGATCCGAGCCAGCTGGTTGACCGTTCGGTGTTTGTGCCGCCATGTTGAAATTGGGCATCGTCGGTGATGGTAACGACGGTATCGCCCCGTTAACCGGCTGTCCTGTGCCGGTACCTACGAGCAAACCTGATCAGTACACACCGGTTACCCTCTTGCTCTTACAACACCGACCTCGGTCACACCCCCTCGCGACCGCGCGGCACCGGATCCGATCCGATCCGATTCGATCCGATCCGATCCGGTCGGATCGAAACCGGGAACTGCTCATACGTTCGCAGTTAGCTAGTAGCTCTGTCTGTGCGCCCTGTCGACCGATTTACGGTATATATTTACGGTACATACGGTATAATTGGCAAGGACGTCAGACCCGGTTTGCGGATGCGATCCGTATGCCTTGCGCCGCGTTTGAGGGTCCGTATGATTTGCAGATCGCCAGAATATCGATCCGATATTTAGAGCCAATAACGTAGACTCTGAGAGGCCGGCCGCCTCTCTCCGCTGCGACGAGTTAATGATCCGATCTCTCTAAGCAAATCGACCGACTGTTTTCTTAGGATAATTAGATCGACGATTCGGACGGCGAAGATCTACCGGGCTACTTCGGGACTATATATCCTGGCGATCGGCCACGCGGTTCGATCGCTGCGTTAAGTACACGAACGCCCTGGATGGACGTGTCGGTGTGTCTTCGATTACTTACGCCCGAGTCAATAATGATAGTGCAGTAATTTCGTGAACGTATAATAAATAACATAATCAGTGCAACAGATATATAATATTTCGTATAATTTTTGAACAGGCGAAGAGAGGGACATAATTATCATTGATTTTTAATAATACTCAAAACGACCTGTTATTCTTGGACGAATGCCTCAACAAGAGTCAGTTTATTTCCATAAGATAATTGTGCCCTTAATTATGAAAGTGGTCTAAGTCAAAGTTAAAAAAAAAAATTTATTAGTTATTTCATTCATATTCATAATGTGGTGTGAAATACCTGATAAACTTATATTTTTTTTAATTCTGACTTAGACCACTTTCATAATTATGGGCACAATTGTAAAGTACAACGTTTCGGCTCATTTGTAACTCCTTATCAAGTGTTAACATTATAAAAGGTCAAAAACACAAACTTCATAGTCCCGAAAACGGCACCATTCAATCATTGGACGTTAAAATTCAAATATCATTGATTTTATTCAGAAAATACTTGGAGCCCTTTCGTAAAAATCGATCTGATTGCATGAATCATTCGGTGCGCATGAAAAATTCGCAGCGACAGAAACACTGACGTCGTTCCCTCATGGAATAAAGCTCGGTAATCTGCGTCGCGGGGGGGCCAGAGAGAAGAGAGGCGAACGGCTGGTGGAGAGGAAATAAAATATTATTTCCCTATCAAACGGTATTACCTTTCGCTTGACGAGACCCGACGTATACCGCGGCGGAGCGGTTGCGGAGAGCCGATTTCCGTGCTTACTTTACTTGTCTACGCTACTTTGTGCTCTCCTCTCGTGCGCGCGTTCCCGGAATCGGCAAAGAAAAGACAGCGAGCGCCGGGGAACCGGGGGAGGAAAGGGAAAAGGAACGCGGCGGTACTTTGGCTTTTCCACCTTCCCGTTCGGCGAGCTTTCGATAAAGTTTCGCGGTACTGGCAATATCTTTCGCCTGAGTCACGCTCGGTAAAAATGTTGTATTGATTTACGATCCGGTTATAAGGCAGCGGATTGTACGCGCGCGCTCGCTCGCTGCCGCGAGGAAGAGAGGGAAAGATAAAGAAAGATTCCCTGGTAAAACCGACTCCACTGCAAAGCGTGTGTACACGCCTCCTTCTCTTCGCGTGTCCTTTCTCTTGCCGATAATACATTTCGTTTTTTGTCATTCGTAAAATAATTGCATTTCTGATGCGTTTTCTCCTAATCGTCGTGCACAGATGTTTAACAAAGTATTGTAAATGATTCATTGGAGCCAGCGTTTATTAACCGGAGGAAGTACGTACCGGAAGTCGGCGGAACTACGGGATTCGGCATGCCGTTTAACGCGTGCGGCAATTGCCCAGCGCCAACGTGCGCTAATGCCGCCATCGGGTTGATATATGTTCCTTGTGCTGTCGCAGCAGCCATGATGGCTGCTTGCTGCTGTAAATAGAAAATTTATAATCGAAAATATATTCGGGAATATCGATTCTGTCCGGTACGTCGCGAGTCAGAAGATAAAGTAGTCATTATAAATAGAAAGTTGCGCACTACATTGCAAATGATGATTATACACCGTTTGACCACAGCACGTTGTTATTATGCGAAGTATAGTAAATTAATTTTGCAATACGTGTGGACTTGTAAATATGGGGGTAACAATTCAATTTCCTGCACGGAGTCGCAGTAGGGGTGCAATTAATGTGGCGGAACCGGCGATCGTTTCTAACAAGACAAACAATTGCAGGCTGTGATTCGCGATAACGAGAATAACCAGACGGTAATGTGGTAACGCGAGAACCATTAACGGTAATGCGACCCACCTGAGCATAAGCGCCGTAAGCGCCGAATTGATTGAAGACGAAAGGGTTAAGGAGGCTCATGTTCCCGGCCATTTGCTGCATGCGTCTTAGTTGTCTCTCTTTCTCAGTATCTGCGAACTTTACCACTAAGCTGGATGACGCACCCTGAAACAGATCAACCCAGTACCAAGTTAGTCCTCGCAGCATTCGACCGACCTTCGACGACGTTTTATTAAATAATTCACTCCAGCACATGTCGACAATATCTTGTATCAGTGGCTTTTTTTGCAAACATTTTTTGTTAGGGTAAAATATTTTTCCACTAACAAATGAGATAAGGAAAGTGTCTGATTTAATTTTAATTAATGAAAGAATGGAAACAGTATTTTTATTAGCGACGTTATGTTCCTTAGACGGCACGACCTCGGACGGAAACGTTTTACCCTCTCTAATAAATGTTTGTAATAACAATCTTAGAAGCATAAAATAATAATTGCAGGATTAAGACATTTTGCACTATTTTAATATACAAGAATTGTATATCAAACTTTTTGTCTCTGTAAGGATTATACAATTTATTATATTTTAAATAATTCTCTTGATTTAAAGATCGAGAACTTATTAGAGCGAAATTAGGAAACGTGAAACTGGGCACTTCTGCTAGATTTATGCTGCTGCAATAGCAATTTTAAAATAATTGCCACTGATTGCAGGCTTAAGACATTTTGCTCTATTTTAATTTGCAAGAATTATATATGAAACTTTTTGTCTGTAAGAAACATAATTATACAATTTATTGTATTTTGAATAATTTTCTTGATTTAAAAATAACAAATGAGATAAGGAAAATATCTGATTTAATTTTAATTAATAAAAGAATGGAAACAATATTTGGCATTTTTATTTCATAATCCTTAACCAAATGGTTAATCCTGGGAGTGGCTACTTAGTATTTAGCTTGAAGTATACTTGGGGTGACAACGAGCACAATTAAAAAATCATTTAGTCGAGTGATCACGCGACGCGCGAGCTACGCCGAAGGCTCTGGCGCTGTTGCGCGATAAATCGCGGCGGGATTAAGTTGCTTACGATGTAAATTGCCGTGCTATGACAAGCAAGTCTGAAATGCGGGATCAAATACTCCTATCAGACGTGCTGGTTCGTAATTTCCATGAGACGAAGCAACCCCCGCAGCAAGAGGATTACCATCGCCGTCGCAAAGCCGTATAATTTTCTGGGAGGCTCGCATTTTCTCCGTGACCGCGCGAGAGTCTCTCGTCTCATCTATGCATTTACAGCGCGTAGAAAATTCGATATTAACACTTCGTAAAATTACTAAAAAAAAAAATAAACGCGGGCCGCGATAAAATAAATCGTACGATTCCCGTTCGCGAAATACGTCGCGGGAACGGCGAACGGGAAGGGGAATTATCGAAGATATTTTTCAATGAAGAAGAAGAAAAAAAAGACGTTTCCTTTTAAGATGGTTACGAGGATACGGAAGGCTATGACGTTTTCACCGCGTCTAAAATATAAATGGAAAGGCAACAGGTGGCCAGTGGCCATTGTGGCCGCGAAGAAAAGCACAGCTTTCGAGCTCCTAGTGATATATTATATTCACGTCATCAATGCAAATGCTGGGCGTGTCTGAGTTTATATAACGACGGTAATATTGTAACCCGTTGACACGCTGCCTGAAATTCCCGCTTCGCGTCACGCAATTTTGCATGGTTCATCCCCCGTTTCTTCTCTCTATACACTTTTTATTACGCCCTTCTTCTTCTTCTTCTTCTTCTTCTTCTTCATCTTCGTCAATGGCCCGAAGACAGCGCGTAATAATCCCTCCCGTATTTTAATTTCGTTTGACAATAAATCCAGTCGTTTGTTAAAAGCATTTTCGTATAGCTGACCGCGTTTCGAACATTTATCGATATTAATATCACCGTCCAATTTCCTTTTTCCTTTTATTTCGCCGCGGGCCCGAAACAATGGTTATAAAAATAATGTAAATTACACATGATCGACGTTAAAACCGATTTGGCACGTTTCGAGTCATAGTGGCGCGTGTCCTCGCATTAAAAAGATAATACGTGGAACGCGCTCACATGCGATTGGGTAATACCCGACGCAAAAGGATGATCCAGGTATTGATTGTGCTGATCGAGCGTGCGTCCGAGCCGGGGGCGATACGTTCCGCGTATCGTCGAATTGTATACCGGGATATTGCGTTCGTTAAAAAAAGCGCTTTCGCTTTCATTATTTTTGTGCAGAACATTTACCTATTGTTAACAAAGGCGTGGGAGGGGAAGCGGGAGCGCGTATTCGAATTCCGCGAAAACCTTTAAAAGGGTTCCCTTTTTTGTCGGGAGTCTTTATAGATATCACCGGCAAAACGAATATTCGCGGAAAAATTTACAGATTCCATGGAACGCGGAAGTACATGCATCGCGTCGCTGGAACGAAGTCAATTTAGTCCGGCAGATTTTACGAACGAAAAAAAAAAAAAAATCAAATATTGCGTCTGGTATTTTCTGTTAGCCGCTCTCCGCTTTTGTTATTATACTGCGTAGTAGATTGTTGAGTGAAAAATAGTCGGCGGCCCGGCTCCCGGACAAATGAAGGTATTGGCAATTAAAAATTGTTGGGACGACTTACGCGTGACAAAGTTCCGGGTATTTTTCATTATCGCCGGCTTTTATTAGCCGCTCGCGCGAAGCACCGCCTCGGCTCTTGGCTCCGCGCGCGTCGAATGGTGGTTCGGTGTTTCGTGAATTGTGTTCAGGGGACACTTTTAGCGGGGGAGGAACGCCGCCGGCGGACGAGAACGGCTAGCTCGCAATTATTAAAAGTTTCGTTTACAGCCAAGTCGAACGGGGGCCAAACGCGCGTATAACCGCGGCCTTTCAAGGAAACTGGAATCCGGCCACAGTTTACAAGACATAAAAGTTACGCGGGGTTCATGGCTGGATACAACTTTCCACATTACTATAACTAATACCAAGAGCATTCGCGAAACTCATACGTGTTGTTCCTCCCTTATCCTTGCCCGAGGAACTCTGGAACTAAAATTAAAAAGCCCCCCCGTTCGTTTAAAAGGCGCGAGGGTTCAGCGCGTATTAACAATTATCGTCTAACGATTCAGTCCGCAACACGAGTTTTCTAACGACACCTCTCCGCAGTTAATCAAACGCAGAGATNCTCCCTTATCCTTGCCCGAGGAACTCTGGAACTAAAATTAAAAAGCCCCCTCGTTCGTTTAAAAGGCGCGAGGGGGTTCAGCGCGTATTAACAATTATCGTCTAACGATTTACTCCGAAACACGAGTTTTCTAACGACACCTCTCCGCAGTTAATCAAACGCAGAGACTGGCTCGCGGTAATCAATGCTAATTTATTTATAAATATTTATAGCCGGCTTGTAACGCGCGTCGCGTGTTTGCAGTAGAATCAGCCGGCTAAATAATTGTTAACGCGTGACGACGACGCGGCCGGTTGTTCTCGGCGCGCCAGTGGAACGAGTCAATCACAGCTCCGACGCGTCGATGTCACCGGCGANGTGTTTGCAGTAGAATCAGCCGGCTAAATAATTGTTAACGCGTGACGACGCGGCCGGTTGTTCTCGGCGCGCCAGTGGAACGAGTCAATCATAGCTCCGACGCGTCGATGTCACCGGCGGCGGGGAAATTCGCGGGGCAAAAATATATATTCATGATCGTTCCTCCGTAAAGCCGAGAAAAATATCGACAAGCCGCGCGGAGCGTCCTCGTAAAGAGGAAGAGGGAAACGCGGCGAGGGTGACGTCTTGCGTTCACCCCCGGCGCGGTGTCGCTCGAACAATTCGTTGTGCGCTCGGTGAAAATCGTCGGCTCGCGTTGAGAAAAATAATTTGTCTCGCGTCGAAGGCCTCTCTCGTTCCGCGCGCATCGCCGCGTGCGATCGCGCTGGCTGTGTGACATTTACGCGAGCGCGTACACGTATCGGATACGTATGTGCATGCGCGTCGATATAGAGAAAGGCCGACGGGCTCGGGGGCCGGAACNGGCTCGCGTTGAGAAAAATAATTTGTCTCGCGTCGAAGGCCTCTCTCGTTCCGCGCGCATCGCCGCGTGCGATCGCGCTGGCTGTGTGACATTTACGCGAGCGCGTACGCGTATCGGATACGTATGTGCATGCGCGTCGATATAGAGAAAGGCCGACGGGCTCGGGGGCCGGAAGGGGGGTAAGAAGGGTGCCGAGGTCGCATCGGAGCCAGCGAAGCCGAAGCCTCATTATTGGGGGATTACGGTTCATTAATTCCGATCCAACGTTCTGAACTACACGCGAAAAGAAAAAGCCACCCCAAGCGATATCACGAGGAGGAACGTTTGAAGCCTCCGCCACTCCTCACTCCGCCGGCTCGTTATGTTTGTACACTTTACCGTTTAGGTTGTCTCTTTAAAATTCGTGACACAAAAGCTACAGTCTCATTATACTCGCGTGTATAAAGTCTTCGTTACATCGCGCTCTCACACAGCCGGGGCGGCGCGCGGCGCTCCGAGGATTCTACTTTGTACCTAGCTACCACGGCCGAGACAGTTCCCGGCTTTTGTAATATTAAATCGCCGGAAACGAACGGAAACGCCGCGCCGCCGCCGCCTCTCTCGTTCTCTCTCTCTCTCTCTCTCGGCTCTTTCAATAATCCTACCGACAAAGCTACTTCCTTGTTTCGTTCGTTCATTGATGTCGTAAGCTTCTGCAAAAGCGTTCTTTTATTAGCGACGTTATGTTCGTTAGACGGAGATTCGCGCGACCTCGGACGGAAACGTTTTACCCTCTCTAATAAATGTTTGTAATAACAATCTTAGAAGCATAAAATAATAGCCAATTGCAGGCTTATAATATTTTGCACTATTTTAATCTGCACGAATTATATATAAAATGTTTTGTAAGGAAGAAACATAATTATACAATTTATTATATTTCAGATAATTTTCTTGATTTAAATCGGCAACTTATTAGCGAGATTAAGAAAAGTGAAATTAAATTGGGTATTTCTGCTAGATCTATGTTGCTGTAATAACATTCTTAGAAGCATAAAATAATAGTCAATGATTGCAGGTTTAAGATATTTTGCACTATTTTAACCTACAAGAATTATATGTGAAATTTTTTGTAAGGAAGAAATATATTTATACAATTCATTGTATTTTAAATAATTTTCTTGATTTAAATCGAGAACTTATTAGCGAGATTAGAAAAAGTGAAACTGAGCACTTCTGCTAGATCTATGCAGCTGTAATAACAATCTTAGAAACATAAAATAATAGCCACTGATTGCACTTAAGATATTTTGCACTATTTTAATCTACTAGAATTATATATAAAACTTTTTATCAGGAAGAAACATAATTACACTATTTATTATATTTTATATAATTTTCTTGATTTAAATCGGCAACTTATTAGCGAGATTAGGAAAAGTGAAACTGGGCAGTTCTACTAGATTTGGCCGTTTAACAAGTATCGGGTAGACGAAAAAGGCCAAGGTCCTTTGGGATTAGGAGAATCTTTGAAAGGTTCGATTCAGAGAACCGCGGTATTGCAGCGGACGTGGCAACGGAATGAAGCAATTACCTACTGATTGGAGGTTCTCCCGTTAGCTGCGCCATCACACTTGCCAATTCGCCAGCTGGTAATTTCAATAGATACAACTGAAACCGCAAGACTGGCTGGAACGCCGATTGCCCCTTGTCCGCGTGATTCCCTCTAGGAACCCGAAACGGAGGGATACAACCAAACTATTATATTTGCTGCCGTTCAATTTACTGTAATTCTAATCCAGGAGAGACTTCGTTCGGTACCTCAGAAAAGTGTCATTCGTTAAATTATCCTCATCACAATACCTCAGATTCTCTTGTCACGTCACGCAAAATAAATGAATTCATCCTGTCGAAGAGGTTTATGATCGGAAAAGGAATCGAGAGAGGAATTCGTTTTACGGAATATTAGCTCGCATTTGAAATTTGCCGAGGCAATTTTGGCAAGAGAAGTCCCGCAATTACGCGGAACGTCCCCGTGAATTCGAAGCCCGATCGATCGTTGAAGACGAAAAATCCTATCTGCGATAATTTAATCTTTACCGGCTAAACGTCCGTGTAATAATTTTACTTGCCCGGTCACGCAACAGTCGACGTTACGTTCGAGCGAATCGATTGTCTATTTTTAAGCCGAGGCTCCGAGATACCGAGCGCGGCTCGGCTCGCTTCAATTTAAATTTAATCACGGTAATAGCGATATTAAGAACCGCTGCTTAAGAACAATCATCCTTTAGGAAGAATGGAATCGTATCGAGGGGTTCTCTCATGTCTCACGCTTGATCGCGCTCCTTTTTCCTCCGTCCGCCGTACTACTTTTCTTGCCCACGGGATTTAGTCTCCCGTTCTGACTCCCGATAGAAAAGACTCGCCAAACAAGTAACAGTTGTACAGGAGATAAAAGCAATGCAATTACGAGGCCGCCGAGGGAATTACTCAGGGAATGTCTTTAATTAAATGTTGGTAGCAGTTTCCGAGCCTCCGTTAATGCAGAGACAATTTCCTTCCATCCACTTTTCGCTCGTTTCCTTCGAGAGAAAAGGAACATCCACCGATGCTCAACGGCTCCCTACCATCCGCGCCACGTCAACCCGCGACACACGCCGCTACCCTTTTCTACTTTAACGACCTCTTCAAGTTCGCATACCTAATCAACACTAAACAAAAATCGATACAATTACAATTTATCAAAAGATCATCAATGTTGAAAACAAAGTTTTTTTGACTGTGTTTCATCTTTAGGAAATATTTGGGAGCTGGTTGGAATCGGGCATACGCGCGAAGCAAAGACGTTCTTTAAATTCGTCCGCGTGTGTTTCACGGTGGAAAAATAGCGGGTCTGGCGGGGTTCTTTTTATTCCGAGCACTTAATTTCCAAGCGGTGTCGGCGCGGCACGGCGCGCACCGTCCCGAGGATTTGAGGCGAGTAAAATAAAAACGGAGCAACGTTACGTAAAATTCCTGCGCTGAAAACGACTGTGTTACGTTCTGGCACGTCCTAGCCGGGACCGCGGCAAAACACTTCTCTCTCTCTCTCTCTCTCTCTTTCGATCTGTCTCTGTCTGTCGTAGGTTTGCTTTTATTACGAGACATTACAGGAGTTTGCAGAGCCGCGGGTAAGCGAGGAGAGCGCATGCCGCGCGCGGGGCCGAGGGCGGCTCCGCGAGCGTGTCGCGAGGCGTGACAAGAAATGTCACACGCTTCAGAAGGCATAACTACGCGCGAGGCCGGCGCTCTCCTGGTCGCATTCCATTCGGTGACACGTACCTGCCGCGGCAGAGACGAGGGAGCGATATATAGGGTCGCGGGGGCCCGGACGGTGCGGGGGGATCGCGAGCCTCGCAGAAATATTGAGCCCCAGGAGAAATATTGCCCGGTGCGTGACGCGCGCGAACACCCTGTCAATTCGAGTAGAGCAAACCGCATTATACGGCCCGATGAGCTCCCAGAAAAAAAATGATCGTAGGGGGGAATCTGCGCGGCGGCGTGGCCGGCAATTTTTCACGCTAATAACCTTGGTTTAATGATCGATCAGTTGATACCGCGCGCTATGATTTCGAAATTGACCCAGCGCGCTGCCGGGGCCGAGAATCCCCGAGAGAAATATTGTTCCTCTATAATATAGATGTAAATGCGTTCCCCCTTTGACAACGGAAACGATTGATTCTCGAAATATCGCTCCCAAATTACTTTCCCGCTCCGGCATTATTTAAATCTCTAAATATACTCTTTACATATTTAAAAACAGCTTCCATTTTTTCAACCAAATTCCGCCATCGCTTTTTACTATAACCGTGCAATTGTTGTTGCGGTTAACTTAGGAGTTGGAGGATTCAATCCCGCGACTCGTAAGTCGCATTAAAAGATCTGAAATTCGCGGTTGAAGAATTACGCGAGAACGATCGAATTGTGGGTCTTAGGAGCGGCGTAAAAATGGTTGAGCGTTGAAGACGCTTTGCGGAGCCGTCGACGCAACGTAAATCATGTTACACGGCCGTTGAATTCGAAGAGAAAGGTGTTTACGGAACTTGAATCGTGTAAAATAACATTCCGCGGGGAGGATGTTTGACAATGAGAAATATCGAACGACGGTAGACGCGGCTGCGGAGGTATTTGCTGTCTCGCGATCTCCGCCGCGGTACACATTGTAATTTTATTCCCGATATAACCCGCGACGTTAACAATGGATATAAATAATTTCGTTCTTTACAGACGGAAACGTAAAAACTATTTTATCGTCGTACTCGGCGTACGTCGTATCGAACTCGCGATCATTATTATAAAGTAGAATTATACTTATCTAAATAAGTATCGGCGCCATGNCTTTACAGACGGAAACGTAAAAACTATTTTATCGTCGTACTCGGCGTACGCCGTATCGAACTCGCGATCATTATTATAAAGTAGAATTATACTTATCTAAATAAGTATCGGCGCTATAAAACTTACTTTCCTCATATCTTTATTCCGCGAGATCGCCGCCGAGATTATAGGTATATGTACGTTTAAATAGAACATTTCTCGAGCCGAGTTTCTGCACAGTACGTCATTGATTTTCCGCCGATAATGGCAATGTCAAACATTTCTACCGATACACGTTTCACTGCGGCAAGTTTTACTAGCGTACCGGCAATTTCGTCGGGGTAACAGTGTTAAACTCTAAGCGAGGCATAAAGGAGGGGCGAAACTATTTGAAGAGACGTTTGAAACCGTGTCTGCGTACGTATATACATTAGACATCATAAAACATTTAATCGCAATAGTTCTTCCGCCGTCGCCGTGTGCTCGGCCACCGCCGCGGGCCGGGTGAAATTTTTAAGGCGAGTAAATCCTCGCTGCGAATTTCGAGACCGATAAAACAGAGCCGTCCGTGAATTTTTGCTTTTAAACGGTGAAATTGACCGTGTTCTCCGGGTCGGATCGCTCGGCTGCGCCCGAAGAACGCCGGTGCCTCTCGAGAAACTAACCTTATAAGTTCGAAACGCTCTTGAATGGGTAAAATCTTCGGGAGATGAAACCCCGGCTCGTTCTCAAGTTTTTCGGCTTTGCTATTATTGTATTTTCCGATGAACGAGATAGGAGGCCGGATGTTCCGAGACAAGTACATATAATATATACGGATATATATATATATATATATGTATATATATCTGTGTGTATATAACTCGACGTAGACGACGGGAGATCTGTGGTGTAGGTGCGGCCGAAAACATTCTTACTCGAGAAGGGCGAAGGCTCGAGATTTTCCTCCCCGGGTCTGGGTACACCCTGTTCCTGCCCTTGGCTCGCTTTCCGACGTAGAGAGTCCTTGGAATGTTCCGGCGGATCCCTCATATCTGGCGAGGTTCCGATGCTATTCGCGCATCCCTCGATTTAACAGGCCTTAATCATTACAAGGACTTTCCACGAGTTCAACGTTTTAGTCCTGCGACCGGATCGGATACTCCGTAGCCTGCACAGGGTAGATATTCTATGCCGCACGATATACGATATGCCGTATACCACTCAACCACTTAATCGCTCATCCCTTATGCAAACTACTCTCTGGAGCGCGTTTTGCGTTCGGATCCCGGCGAAGGCACACGCTTGATTGATTCGGCACAGGCGCATCGTCGAAACCCGCCGAGAAATTCGACTAATATTTTCCTGCACTCGTACAACAAACGTTGTCTCGTATCTTCCTTGTGTTTTAATAAATTTAACCCGGAAAGAGAATCAAAGGTGTAGGAAATACGCATTAAATAAAAACTGGGTGAAGAGCGTGCAAGTTGGGAGTTAGAACGATACAAACTTAACGCTAAGACAATTTAGTGAATTTTACGAGGCGCGGGGTCGGGCCACGTTCATTACGAATGTTTCTACGAGGTTAATAAATCTCGAATCGTCCTAATGAAACAGCAAACTGCGTGTCTCGCGGCGTCGGCGGCGGCGTCCTCCGTTTTCGTACCCCGAGAACGGCTCGATGGGACGCGATGAAATCTCGTAATGTTAGTGTCAAAATTTGCATAATTCGCGGTGATAATTAAGCGATCTGCATATTACGCTCCTCCGCGCGCGCGGCACGCCGGCTCCTCTTTTAAGGGCAAATAGTCCTCCGTAGCCCGGCGACGATCCCGAACTTCCCTACCGCGCCCACAATTTCTCCTCGTACATCTCGCTATTAGATTAGAGCGTTGTAACGAGTAATATTCACGTAACAGCCCCGCATCTGTCCTCTCCGCCTAACCCATCTGGCCCGGCCGGCGGAATCCGTGATTTCGTACACGCAGCACACGCGCGCGACACGGAATGCGAATCTCTCGTTTATATCGGAAAATACGCGTATGTCCTTCTCTATTTTTTTCCCTCCGCCGGTCTGTCGATGGATGCCGAAACAATTGCCGGATACGTCGAAAAATATCGGGTGTATATGGACCTTCACCGTTCCTCGTACCTCCCCCGATATAGAACACACACACCGCGCCCGTTCCTTTTTTTCTTTGTACGCCAACGCGAATCACTTTATGCCTTCAGTTCTCCTTTATCAATTTTATCAACGTTGTAGTACATCCATCGGCGCATAATTTAATTTCAGGAACGTACCGTAAAAGCCTGCAGTAGTACAGTTTAAGTAGTATATCCCTTGATTGGTCAGACACGGCGCTTCTCGTAATTCCTTNATATTGTAACCCGTTGACACGCTGCCTGAAATTCCCGCTTCGCGTCACGCGATTTTGCATGGTTCATCCCCCGTTTCTTCTCTCTATACACTTTTTATTACGCCCTTCTTCTTCTTCTTCTCCTTCTTCATCTTCATCTTGTTATCGCCCNGATTCGTAAATCATATATTTAAAATATATAAACCTATAATTAAGGCTTTCCTATTCTAGACCAGAACTATAACTAATATTTACCGAAATATTTAAATTTCAATTCATTGTAAAAATATTACATGTCAATACATAAACTATATCTCAGTCATCTCATTATTCCATTTGTCTTATAGTTTATCAGAAGGGTACCAATATTAGTAATTAATTTAACAATACATTAAAATATAAACATTTAGCCAATATATAAAGTTCCAAGTAACAATGCCAAAATTGTAGGACAACGAGACACCAGGCTATCCTTTAAAATCACCCCGCCGCATCTATTGATATCATGTGTCATTCCTTATCTTAAAGGCATTGCTCGTATACACCGAAATTTTACCGCTCCAATCAATAGTCCATTTAGATCAATCCGCAATCAAATTATATAACTATCTTTTGTTTCAGATTTACAAACGTTATATGTTATGCAAATATATTTACAATAAATTCAATGATATATCATCAGTAATTGTTATATCCAATCATATCTTCCTGTGTTCAACCTACCCAGACAATACTAATAATCGCCAATTGCCATGGCAGCTATATAAATCATTTTATCTATGCACTGAATAAAACCATTATTCAATAATAACTTAAATATCAATTAAAATAATTAAACTCTATCAGCTTACTACCCTATGGAGCCATCCAAATTATCCATAAAATGCCATAATCAAGTCCCTATCAACCCATAAAGTCAATATTTTATTACAACTATACTACACAATTCCAAACCTAAATAACTATAAACAAAAATATTCAGTGAATGAGTAAGCCATCCTAAATTAACAGAATCCCATATAATCATATTAATTAATAAAAGGTATATTTATCAGTACTTATTGAGCCCAATTATATATAATAAACTCTCACCATTAATAATTGACAACTGATTAATAAAATATTATAAATTACAAGTCTTATTCATATTAATTCAATTCTAATCTTAAAATTACCTTCCTACTTAACATAAGCAAGTAACCGAGACTATTCCCATAAAACAGAGTTTAATAATTAATAATTAATTAATATACAGAGAAAAACATATCCTTCTAANCCGGGCCGAGGGAATAGCTATATAATGATAACAACGGCGGGAAGAGTGGGCGACGGGGGGGAGGAATGCCGTATGGTCAAGTTCGGCAAGCGGCTTTACGAACTTTCGCCAATCAGCAGGTGGAATCCCGGACGAAACTCACTGACAATTCAATTACAACTGGGAATTCCTGGTCCGACCCTAAGCTGAGAAAGTTTGGCGGTTTGATGGAGGCCGTGGGAGATCCGGAGATTCGGGAGAAGGAGGTGACCCACACTTCTCCAAGTGTTATGCAGATTTCTGTTTGGCCAGTCATTAGATTGCTGCCGGCGGTGTATTTGCAGCCGCGGCAGTCATTACCGCGGCCGTCCACCCCCGGCTGATTCACTGCTCCCGGAGAATGATCATGAATACGTAATACGTCCTCTTAACGACGTTATTTTTACCGCCTCCGCGGCTAACAATAGGACACAGTTAGATGATGTTAGAAACGAGATCATGCCGTATTGTTTAATCGCTTTCTATCTATGTTGCACTGGCATATAGTATCGATTTTGCAAAGTCTGAAGTGAAAAAAAAAAAAATAGCGATCACTTACCGGCATAGTTTGGCTACCGTGTAAAGTATTGATCGCCGCTAGTGCTTCTTGATGCGATGAAAGTTTCACGAATGCACAGCCTGAAACAAAAATGAAAGTTCCATTAGTCGACTTGCGGATCAACCGAGAATCGCGATCATCGACGCCGCGCTTAGAATCGCCCAATCGAATAATTAACAGACGGTCGATTTTCGTTCGCGACGCTTCACGTCCGGCGGAAATAAGTCGAAAATCGTTTGTTTTTTTTTGTACAGCGAGAGGGATTCGATGGGAGACAGGACAGGGTGAAAGGAGTTCTGTTTCCGCCATTGTCACAGAGTCGAGAGCATCTCCAGCGATGATGGAACGATTAATCGGCCCTACTCCCCGGCGCGAGGCGCGTGCTTATCGTTATAGTTAGATGGAGACGCGAAGACAAAGAACTCGAGGGTGCTTTGAAAAATTGACGCGCCACTGGAGCGCAACGTGCACTTAATAAAAGATGTTTACCACGGACCGAGAAACGCTCCGTTATCCGGGACACCACTCCTGATTTCGAGCAATAACGATGCGTATCACGGCGCGCAAACGATCCTGAAATGTTGCCCCTGTCCGCGATCGTTCACGAAATAATCGCGGACGCTTTGTCACACCGTTTGAAAACAATTTCAGGGAAGATAGCGTCGAACAAATAGCGCGCCGTTTAATTAAGCGGCGTGTTTTCCCGGTTTTTCCTCGAAGCGACGGGTCTAACAATATTGCGTTGATTAAGACGCCCGGACCTGGATTTCCGTTCATCAAAAATAGAATCGACGGAATATATCCGAAGTTTCGCGCGATCGGNTTTGTCACACCGTTTGAAAACAATTTCAGGGAAGATAGCGTCGAACAAATGGCGCGCCGTTTAATTAAGCGGCGTGTTTTCCCGGTTTTTCCTCGAAGCGACGGGTCTAACAATATTGCGTTGATTAAGACGCCCGGACCTGGATTTCCGTTCATCAAAAATAGAATCGACGGAATATATCCGAAGTTTCGCGCGATCGGATTTCAATCCTGTCGTACATAAAATTCTTGGCTGTTTGCTTTAACTGTCCCGGCAAAACTCGACGTATTTCATAGAGGAATCCACGGGGAGGACAGGGAGAAGAATGCCCGAAATCGGAGATAAAAGCGATCCGAAGTGTAGGTAAGGTGGACAAGATTTTCTCGCGATTCAACTCCTGTCGTTCACCGACATCGCAAGAATTTGTCCGAGACCCTAAGCTTGTTCTGGCCCCACCCCCGCTATTCCTTCTTGTGCAAGCGAAATCTCCTCCGCCGGAGCTCTCGAAGACGATGCGCTCTTGAGATTTTTCTCCACCAGCTCCGAACCAGATGGGGTAGTAAGGTCGCGCGGAAATAAAAGAGTCGAATTTCTTGAAAGTTCGCGTCCTCCGAACGGGTACGTGTATGCGCCGCTCGCGTCCGTGTGTGCGTCCTCTATTCCTCCGACACGCCGCGCCGCGTGTACACACGTGCACGTATATACGCGCGTATAAGCGTGCGAACGGGGGTGCGTGTGGGTCCGTGTCCGTGTGCCTGTCTATTCCATCGGCTCCTTCTCGCCGGGCTCGAAAACTCTGTTTGCCCCCTCGAACAACGGCGAACAACAAACACTGGACAAACCGCTCGGCCCTCCGTCGACGACGACGATGTAGACTAGTTTTGTGGATCTCTCTCCCCGTTCCCGCGCGCGCGTTTTCGTCTCGAACCCTCCACGTCGTCGACCCCTTCTCGAGCCCTTCCCAGACCCATCCGTTCCACTGTTCTCTCTTCTTCTCTACCCCATTCGCCTGCGTGCCACCACAGAGAGCCAGTTCGAACCAATCGATAACGCCTGCGAGACTTTCCACTCATATATTTGATTGCTCGGCAAACATGTCTAAGTTTATTCTACGGCCCCCGGCTCCCCCCCTCGCCGGTGCCCCGTCCCCCGTCGTACCCATCCCGGCGAGCGCGATGTACGCCGGGTAGCGCTAACGCGTGTGCTCTCCCCCCGCGCGCCATACGGAACGCCGGAGTTTCCGATACGCTGGAAACTCTAAAAAAGAAGGGTGGGAACGAATGTTTTTTCTCGCCTTATGCTCGGAAAAATTTGATCGTGTCAGGAGCGGAGAGGTGTATTTATAGTCGCCGATCGAGACGCGATGATTGGAAAGCGAGATGAGCCTCGCATTTTAATTCGGCCCCGAGATAATCTTCGGCTGCTATTTTTCTCCCAGTCAATTTTCAGCCCGTGACCCGCCGCCGCCGCCGCCGCGCCGTGGCTGATTTTTCAATTTCGAAATCGAGTTTATGCAGTAATTTATCTCGTCCCGGATAGTTAATGCCGTACCCCGCGATGGGAAGATTGAAGGGAACACTTAAACTGGCCACGCCGAGCGCCGAGCTCCGTCCTCCGCCAGATCCGGTATTTACGGTATTTAAAGTTCATCGGTGCAAGTTTGAGCGTTATCAAAATTTCGGTCGGGGAACTTAATTGTTTTGCTACGAAAATGAAGACGAAAAAGCCCGCGGAGTTTTTCAATTTATTTCCCCCGGGGATTAATCTTGAAAGAGCTAACATAATATTACTCGATTTTGCTGTACGATGTTTACTGTAGAAAACTGGTCGAACTTTCGGGCGAACCTAAGTCCCGTATCGATCAAGCCGGAGTTAATAATTGAATTTATCCGTAGGACGTCGAAAACCTCATTAGATCCGGGCTTAATTGTTTTTGGAACTAAGGACAACGGCGGAGGAGATTATCGGTACCCTCTAGTTCCGAAAACTTTCGATTCCACGATAAATTAATGTACCTTTGTTTGTTCCACGAACGAAGGGCTGGTGTCACGTAAAAATATAGACGTGACCGGCGATAGCAGGTTCACTCTGCCAAAAAGTGTATGACAGAATCGCGCAACTG